>CAJUXJ010001811.1:0-21908 GCA_910589775.1 Avena eriantha | reverse complement strand
TTAGCTCCTTCTATGTTCTTCCATGTTTGTTTCGCTTCCTCTTTGACTTGGTGTTTTCCAGCTTAGCTTTCCTTATAACTGCCTAATTTCCATCGACGGATAAAGTCTGCAGTAAGCTCTCTGGTACTCTATTTTTTTCCATGGGCCCATGCCTGTGTATGTGAGTTTGCAGGAGATTTTTCTTTGATTATTAGGGCTAGATTCAAGTTGTTCTATGTTTTTATAGGACTTGACAAACTAGAGTTAGCTCATCTTTAGTACCATCTCTCTAGATGCAAAGCAATTTCACGTGACCAAAGATATTTATTGTCATTTTGCCCATGTTTTCATTATCTAATCAGGATATCTAAGGTTCTTGAACACAAATTTTCTCATGAAACTGCAGGAACTCATGCATCTAAACAGGTTTGTTAATAAAAGAGGAGACTTATTGAGTTGCATTAAAATATAACTTTTCCTAGTTGCACAATTGATTTCATAGAATCACATGAGATTCATTAAATTATTAGATGGATCATTGCTAAGTAAATAATGGATCATAAATAGGATCTACCATTATTGTATAATAGGCTCACGGATGGATGACAATATAATTAATCAATAATTGCACTACGATTTTCCAAATATTTCTTGTCTGGCATAAACACATTTGTGCTCTTCCTCCCATATTTTCATGTGACGAATGAGTCATGCAAAGTCATGCCACGTGGTGAATGTGTAGGACACTTCACATACTACGTTATATGTCAAACCTTTGGCCCACCGTTTCTAAAGAAACCGTGAGTTGTTGCATGCTATACTTA
This sequence comes from Avena eriantha, assembly GCA_910589775.1. Classification (NCBI taxonomy): domain Eukaryota; kingdom Viridiplantae; phylum Streptophyta; class Magnoliopsida; order Poales; family Poaceae; genus Avena; species Avena eriantha. Next base: position 21,105 of record CAJUXJ010001811.1, on the reverse strand, counting down.
CATCTATTCTCCCCAAGTGAGTGATGTTGCTTTGGAATTTATGCCTTGTAATTCTAAATGGAAGGGGCGTATTATGCAAGCCCCTTGCGTTTGTGTATGGGCGATGTATATTAAAAGAAAGAAAACAAGATCAAAATTATATTAGGGAACTAAAGAAATAATAATAATTTATTGAAACCTGCTAGATCCGGCATGTCAGGTGAATTGTTTCGAGGACACATGTCCCTTATTGGTGAAACAAACAACTTGATCGTATGTCTTCCTCCTATAGATTTATATATAATTTCTCATATTTGAAGTGTTATTGCAAGTCGAACAAAATTCGGGTCATATAACATTGAATACCTCCAAATACTTGCAAGTATCTACTCCGAGTTCTCAATAGGTTGAGCAGTCTAGTAGCTATGTAAGATAAGCTTGAACAAAGATGGCTGCCTTTTTCTTGAAGATCAAAACATATCATATGTTTCTTGCAAGTCAGTACATGCATTAATTCGCTTAGATTCGATTGGTGTGTATATTTGTTGACAAATGAAGGTTATGAAGCTACTGGTTGCCTCTCAGAAATCCGAGTCGGATTCGGATGTCCAACTTCACACAGCTTTCCGCAAGACCAATGACACTGCCTTTTCAGGATGGAGGCAGTATTATGGTTTTTCTATTTGCAGCTTACAACGCCATTTCCAGAAACACACACCCAGTATATGTATTTTAGAATCAGGGCCATTTTAGAATCTGAAATATTTCTTATATTGATTTATCCAATTGCTCCCAGTATAGGTATCTTCGAGGTAGAATAATGTGCCGGATCGGGACTCCTGACCAACTATATATAGCTAGCAGAGCTTGACTAGCACGTGTATATATTGGCAATCGTCCAAGCGGAAGGAAAAAGACCAAGCTTTCAATATTCATCGAGTATACTTGGCCCTATCTCCGACTCTAGTACCCCCCACAATATCCAACATGAGCGACCACGTCAACGAAACTCCCCGGCGCCACCGGCGAGGAGCTGCCACATCGGCCTCCCCTGCTGGCGCACCACCAAAAAGCAGCAGCATGCTCTGGGAGATCTTCCTCCGCCTTCCTCCGCTACCCTCCTCCCGCCCACGCGTATACCTCATCTACAAGAGGTGGCGCAGCCTCATAACCGATCCTAACTTCCTCCTCCGCTTCCATGCCCGCCACCGGAAGGCACCCTTCCTCGGTTTCTTCGATGAGTGCCGCGGGTGCCTCTGCTTCACCCCTGTTCTCGACCCTACCAACCGCGTACCTCACTGGCGCCTCTCCATGCAGATCAACAGCGGGGACATCATCCCCTTCCACGACAAGCTTCTAGGGTGCCTCCACGGGCGCCTCCTCGTCCTCAACCCAAGGTGTCGTAAGGTGGTCGTCTGCGACCCCATAACCCGGCACCAACGCCACATTGCTCTTCCGCCTTCATTTGACATGGGTTACAGTCACACTTACATGACCGAAGGTGCCGCGCTCTATGCTGACCGCGTCCAGGGGCACGTGCATGGAGGCTGCCACGCTAGCCCCTTCAAGGTGGTCTTGGTGCACATTCTCCACCAAAAACATAAAGGTCGTCGAGCCTTTGCTTGCGTTTACTCGTCGGAGACCGGTCATATCTTGATTTCCATCGTCCTTAGACGATGGAAATCAAGATATGTGCTTGTACATTGTTCTGGCGCTGGGATGACATTGCTCCAGGTACCGGTCTCCAACGAGTAAACGCAAGCAAAGGCTCGACGACCTTTATGTTTTTGGTGGAGAATGTGCACCAAGACCACCTTGAAGGGGCTAGCGTGGCAGCCTCCATGCACGTGCCCCTGGACGCGGTCAGCACAGAGCACGGCACCTTCGGTCATGTAAGTGTGACTGTAACCCATGTCAAATGAAGGTGGAAGAGCAATGTGGCGTTGGTGCCGGGTTATGGGGTCGCAGACGACCACCTCACGACACCTTGGGTTGAGGATGAGGAGGCGCCCGTGGCGGCACCCTAGAAGCTTGCCGTGGAAGGGGATGATGTCCCCGCTGTCGATCTGCATGGAGAGGCACTGGCGAGGTACGCGGTTGGGAGGGTCGAGAACAGGGGTGAAGCAGAGGCACCCGCGGCACTCATCGAAGAAACCGAGGAAGGGTGCCTTCCGGTGGCAGGCATGGAAGCGGAGGAGGAAGTTGGGATTGGCTATTAGGCTGCGCCACCTCTTGTAGACGAGGGATACGTGTGGGAGAGAGGAGGGTAGCGGAGGAAGGCGGAGGAAGATCTCCCAGAGCATGCTGCTGCTTTTTGGTGGGGTGCCAGCAGGGAGGCCGATGTGGTAGCTCCTCGCCGGCGGCGACGGGGAGTTTCGTTGACGTGGTCGCTCATGTTGGATATTGTGGGGGTACTAGAGTCAGAGATAGGGCCAGGTATACTCGATGAATATTGAAAGCTTGGTCTTTTTTTTCCTTCCGCTTGGACGATTGCCAATATATACACGTGCTAGTCAAGCTCTGCTAGCTATATATAGTTGGTCAGGAGTCTCGATCCGGCACATTATTCTAGCTCGAAAATACATATACTGGGAGCAATTGGATAAATCAATATAATAAATATTTCAGATTCTAAAAGTGAAGCTATGTTCACTGGAATATAGCATAATGGATGATATTTCAGAGTCTGAAAGTGAAGCTTTTTCACTGGAAGATAGCAGAATGGATGATATTAAGCTATGTTCACTTGAAGATAATAACCTAACATGCCACAACATAAAAATCTATCAAAACACAGATGATTAGAAGCTATGTGGACGCTGTGTGGACGGATGAGATTATCTCCGCTGTATCGGATGATGGATCTGTTTTTATATGGCAGCCCTTCGAATACGGTGAGTTTAGTACCAAACGGTAGTTAGTGTTCTCTTTTTTTGACTTACTTTTGTTACTATGTTTAGCGCAACATGAGCTAATTACTACAATACATATTTGTTATCTGTTGTGTGGATTGGACAGGTGTTGATACATATCCTATGAAGGTGCATACCCCAATAATAGACGAGGATGAGCATGCTATGCCGAACATAATGTCGACGACCTAGATTGTGGCTGCTTAGATTCTCGCCCGCACTGGTCCCTGGCTTATTTTAGGCCAACACTGATGTGCATAACATCCGGGGCAAGCGAACCAATTCTAATTAAGGAGACGATTAGTTAGCAAGGTAGGACATTCAAAGTGTATCCATTGCTTCGGTGCCATATCCTTCAGAGGGTAGCGGCCCCAATGCTGCAGCTGCTGCCACCGCGACCTTCCTCAGCCGGAGTGGGTTCAAAGCCATCTCTAACATATTTCTCTCTTCCTGGGTATGAATCATCCCCTTATTGGGTTTGTGAATAATGGTGTGATACATGGCCCTCACACCAAGCACCTGTTGTTCGGGAGGTTAGGCTTCATGTACATTGCTTCTGATCACCTAAGTTTCGGAGACTATATGCCGGTGGATTGGATTCGTCTACCCGTTTCTAACCGGTCAGTACTAGAACCTCAATCGGAGGAGCTGGCAAGCTCAGCACACATGCATCCATATGGTTCGTGCCTCGTCTTCTTGGCTCAAGATGACCTGACGATGGCTCTTGTTGCTAGAGAAGAGATGAAGTGAGGCACTGGTTCTTGGTACTCATAACTTGTATGGTTGAGATGCTACAATTTATTCTCCTCCTCTCACTTCTTTTGTAAATTGTTGGTTATACCTGGCCTTTATAAAGCTCAATGCATCCAATATTTGTCAAACCGAAACTTTGTAAGTTTGAACACGTGCTACTTCTACAGTACAGAGTAGTATACATTGCGTAACCGGTTCCTCTAACGTTTAGGGAAAAGAAAGAAGGAAAGTTAGTATGCTATAGATTAATTACCTCATTATAATCTGTAAATAATTATTACAGGTAATTACTGTAGATATAAAAAGTTGAGACTAAATTTTATTACACCATAATTTTGCATGTACGTAATAGTAACTCAATAAAGCATACTACTTCCGTACCGGTTTATTGGGCTACGTGCCTATATACTACCTCCATATCTACATCACAAAGCTTAAGTTTTTTCTTAAAGTCAAACTACTGAAAGTTTGACCAAACCTTTAGAAAAAACTATAAAATTCAATAAAAATGTTTGACCATAAAATTTATCAATAAAACATGAGTTATATGTCACAAAAATATACCATTGGATTGATATTTAAAAGCTCTTTTCAATCATATAATTTTTGTGACATATGATTCATATTTCGTTGGTCATATTTGTGGTCAAACATATTTGAGGGCTCCGTGTTTGCCCAATAAACCGGTATGGAGGGAGTAATATAGATTTGTGTTATACTTCCTACGTCCTAGAGGTGATGTTTTGGCTTCCAGGTGCAACTGCACCTATTATAAAAAATACATAAAACATAAATTTTAAATTATCAAAAAAATGTGAACAATTTTTTCATATACATCCGGACATTCTGTGCCCGTACACAAGTTGTCAGAACGAACGAACATTTTGTGTGGCTTGTGTAAAAAAGACAAAAAAACATGTTCGTGAATCGACACGTTGGAACACTGACATTTGTGTTTTTACGTGAGACATCTAACATCCTCTTTTCACTGGCAACCTTGTGTACGAACATTTAGTGTTTTAGATGTACATGGAAATATTTTATTTTTATTGTTTTATATTATGAAATATGTTTTCACACAATGAGTTCTTTTGCACCCGTGAGCCGAATTGGATTTCCGTTAGGTATACATGTTGCACATATGTGTGGTTGAGTTCTGTCTTAACAGGCAACACATTAATTTGAATTTTCATGTCCAAAAGCAAGGACCAGAGTGCTGTCCTCCCTAACATAGGAATATCTCTAACGTTTAATACCAAGAAAATTATAACAATATTTAACAAAGGTATAACTCTACATTAATGAAACAAATTAAAATACATTTACCATAAGATCATAAGGTATCACATTTATGTACTTCATAATTTTAGATGAAGACGAAAAACTTTAAACTCTATGTTTTTAATATTCAGCATAACCATCCCTGGTTTCTAGGGTAATGGCCCCATTCGATGTAACTTTAGCATGTCCTCATTTAAAAAGGTAGCAATGCAGTCACAGTTTGGTTGATATCATCTAGTATTTTACGTCAACTAAATTTCTTAAAGTTTCTAGAGTATTTGAATGTATAACTGCCAAATTATATTAACCAATTTCATCATGTGGTGTTTTATTTTTCACAAATACTAAACTTATGAATTATATTAGGTATGTTCATTGTGCTTGTGAAGTGTGGCACACAAGGCAGTGACATTGGTCTTGCGGAATGCTCTGTTAAGTTGGACATCCGAATCCGAGTCGGATTTCTTAGAAGCAACCACTAGCTTCGTAACCTTCATTTGGCAATAAATATACACATACCAATCTAATCTAAGAGAATTAATGCATGTACTGACTTGCAAGAAAAATATGATATGTTTTGATCTTCAAAAGGCAGCTAGCTTCTTCAAGCTTATCTTACATAACTACTAGACTGCTCAACCTAGTGAGAACTCAGAGTAGATACTTGCAAGTATTTCGACGTATTCAATGTGATATGAATCGAATTTGGTTCGACATGCAAATAACACTTAAAATGTGAGAAATTTATATTTATACATATATAGGAGGAAGACATACGATCAAGTTGTTTGTTTCACCCAATAAGGAACATGTGTCCTCACAATAATTCACCTGACATGCCCGATCTAGCAGGTTGCAATAAATTATCTTTTTTTAATTCCCCAATATAATTTTGATCTTGTTTTGTTTCTTTTAATATACACTCGCCCACACACAAACGCAAGGAGGAGTCCATGGCTTGCATAATACGCCCCTTCCATTTCGAATTACAGGGCATACCTTTCGAAGCAACATCACTCACTTGGGGAGAATAGATGTAAGTATAGCATGTAACTGATTTCATAAAAGACGAAAGCCACAAACGATTTTTGTTTTTATGTACCCAACAACTCATGGTTTCATTAGAAACGGTGGTCAAAGGTTCGACATAGAACGAAGTATGTCAAGTGTCCTACACATCAACCATGTGGCATGACTTTGCATGACTCATTGGACACATGGAAATATATGGGAAGAAAGGGCACAGAAGTATTTATGTCCGTTAAGAAAATATTTGGAAATCATACTGCAATTAATGATCTTATTTTTATCCATCCGCGAGCCTACACAATGGTAGATCCTTTTTATTATTAACTACTCACTATTCTTAGCAATGATCCATCTAATAATTTACTGAATCTCATGTGATTCTATGAAATCAATTGCGCAAGTAGGAATAGTTATATTTAGATGCAACTCACACTAAGTCTCTTTTATTAACAAACCTCTTGAGGCGCACGAGTTCCTGTAGTTTCACGGAGAATATGAGAGTTGATCTAGTTCATGGTGTTCATAAACCTTATATCCCGATTGGATAATGAAAACATGGACAAATCAACAATAAATATCTTTGTTCACGTGAAAATGCTTTGCATCAGGAGAGATGGCAATAAGATAAACTAACTCTAGTTTGTCAAGTCATATAAAAACATAGAACAACTTGAATCTATCTAGCCCTAATAATCAAAGAATAATCTCCTGCATTTCTTCGTTTGTCAAAAACAACCTGGTTGTTTGGTTTGATTCCTTCGATCTACCCAGAATCTCTTCTCTACCACTAACTTTTTTCTCTAAAAATTCGTAATTCAAGAGTCTGTTTCTTTATGATATAATTTATTCAGGGAGGTCCTGACCTACAGAAGCTACACAACAGGTTGTAGTTGTGCTTTCAGGCATTAGTCCTATCTTCATGCATGCACAATAATTACTGCAAGTAAGATAAAATAGGCACGAGGAACAGCCCTAATACATTTTTGTTTAGCTCTGTCGCTGCAAGAAAAAAAATGTTCCTTAGCTAGCTAACAACGAGGCAAGTAATATTAATATTAGTAGAACTAGATATGCCAATATTAATAGACCTAGATATACTATAGTTAATTAAGCACACATCCCCAACTACTTTCTTCCTCGGATGGTACTAGACACTCATCAGCCTTCACTCCCCAAACCACTATATATAGTCTGAAGCTAGGCATGAAGTGTCAGTCAGCAGAGTGTACACAGAGACAGCAGAAACTACAGGTGTTCGTCATGTCCGGCGCCGGCCACTACCACCTCGTCGGAGGCTCTGCCGGAGGAGATGACCCCAGCAGGTACCCCTGGGCCGCCATGAAGAAGTCCACACACGAGCTCGACGCCGTAATCCCCTCGGTCGCCAGGGGCATTAAGAGGCCATCAGCTGCTGCCATGCCCGCCCGACTCGAGCTCTGGGCGTCCCCGTTCAGGTGCCCCATCTGCCTGCGCAAGTTTGAGACCCAAAATGGCGTCAACGGCCACATGAGCTGCCACAATAAGCGTGGCTGGCACGCCATGGAGCCGCCCCGGCCACCACCGGCCGGAGGGCTCGCGGCCGACAGGTATGTGTGCAAGCGCTGCAGGGAGCCGTTCGATACGAAACAGGGGCTCGGCGGCCACCGCGCCAGCCACAGCCGCAGGAAAGGCTGCTCCTGGATCGAGAAGCAGGAGCTCGCCGAGGCCCAGGCCGCTGCGCCGGCCGAAGCTCAGAGGTCCGTCGTGTTCGATTTTGATCTCAACAAACCGGCGCCAGAGGCCAAGGAGGAAGAAGAGGAGCATTAGAATACAAAGGAGCAGCTAGCTACCCTTTTAGGGCTTCGGTTGATGGAGATATGCTTGGTATACTCATGTTTGTTGTTTAGCTCCTTCTATGTCCTTCCATGTGTTCATCTCTCTTTGACTTTGTGTTTCCAGCTTAATTAGCTTTCCTTATAGACCGCCAAATTTCCATCAAAATATAAAATCTGCAGTAAGCTCCGATACTCTGTTTTTTCCATGGATCCCTGCCTTTGAATGTGAGTTTGCAGGAGATTTTTCTTTGATTATTAGGGCTAGGTAGATTCATGTTGTTCTATGTTTTTATATGACTTGGCAAACTAGAGTTAGTTCATCTTTATTAATTACCATCTCTCCAGATGCAAAGCATTTCACGTGACCAAAGATACTTATTGTCGATTTGTCCATGTTTTCGTTATCCAATCGGGATCTAAGGTTTTTGAACACCATGAACTAGCTAGATCAACTCCCATATTCTCAGTGAAACTGCAGGAACTCATGCATCTAAGAGATTTGTTAATAAATAGAGACTTATTGAGTTGAACTAAAATATAACTTTTCCTAGTTGTGCAATTGATTTCATAGAATGACATGAGATTTAGTAAATTATTAGATGGATCATTGCTAAGAAAAGTAAATAGTGAATGATGAAAAGGATCTACCATTGTGTAGGCTCGTGGATGGATGACAATACGATCATTAATTGCACTATGATTTCCAAATATTTTCTTCACCAACATAAATACTTTAATTTTGTGCCCTTTCTCCCCATATATTTTCATGTGAAGAATGAGTCATGCAAAGTCATGCCACATGGTTCATGTGTAGGACATACTTCGTTCTATGTCAAACCTTTGACCCACCGTTTTAAAGAAACCATGAGTTGTTAAATCCTATACATAAAAACAAAAATTGTTTGTGGCTTTCGTCCTTTATGAAATTTGTTGCGTGCTATACATACATCTATTCTCCCCAAGTGAGTGATGTTGCTTCCAAAGGAACTCTGCAATAAAATCAAGGCAGTGTGCATCGTTTTCGATGCAGAGGCCGGGACTTTTGCTCCCATTTCGAAAAGAAATGCAAGTCATGGAATTCTGCTTGTGTTTATGTGGGCGAGTATATATTAAAAGAAAAAAACGAGATCAAAATTATATTAGGGGATTAAAGAAAAAATATAATTTATTGAAACCTGCTAGATCGGGCATGTTGGGTGAATTGTTGTGAGGACACATGTCCCTTATTGGGTGAAACAAACAACTTGATCGTATGTATTTTCCTCCTATATATGTATATATAAATTTCTCAGATTTGAAGTGTTATTTGCAAGTCAAACAAAATTCGAGTCATATCACATTGAATACGTCGAAATACTTGCAAGTATCTACTCCGAGTTCTCACTAGGTTGAGCAGTCTAGTAGTTATGTAAGATAAGCTTGAAGAAGCTAGCTGCCTTTTTGAAGATCAAAACATATCATATTTTTCTTGCAAGTCAGTACATGCATTAATTCTCTTAGATTAGATTGGTATGTGTATATTTATTGCCAAATGAAGGTTACGAAACTAGTGGTTGCTTCTAAGAAATCCGACTCGGATTCGGATGTCCAACTTCACAGAGCTTTCCGCAAGACCAATGTCACTGCCTTGTGTGCCAGACTTCACAAGCACAATGACCACACCTAATATAATTCATGAGTTTAGTGTCTGTAAAAAAAACACCACATGACGAAATTAGTTAATATAATTTGGCAGTTATACTTTCAAATACTCTTTAGAAAGTTTAAGAAGTTTAGTTGAGGTAAAAATACTAGATGACATCAGCAAAACTGTGACTGCATTGCTACCTTTCGGAATGAGCACATGCTCAAGTTACAGCAAATGGGGCCATTACCCTAAATAGAAATGAAGATAGATATCATATTTGAGGCCTGTGCCCAGAATAAAATTTAGTGAAGAGCCCATGCCTAGATAAATAGAGCCCTGCTATACAACCACCATTGCATATGTGCAAATATTCCAAACCCAGCCACAGTTTTTGTACAAACCAGGGATGGTTTTGCTCCTTGGTAAAAACGTAGATTTTAAAGTTTTTCGTCCTCATCTAAAATTATTGAGTACATAAATGTGCTACCTTATGAACTTATGGTAAATATATTTTAATTTGTTTCATTAATGTAGAGATATACCTTTGTTAAATACTGTTACAAGTTTCTTGATATTAAACGTTAGAGATATTCCTATGTTAGGGAGGAAAGCACTCCCGTCCTTGCTTTTGTACATGAAAATTCAAATTAATGTGTTGCCTAATAAGACGAACTCAACCACACATATGTGCAACATGTCTACCTAAGCTCTTTAAACATCATGGAGGATCCAATTTCAGATATATATGATAAAACCTTTTTCTGTCACATTTCGCTTGTCCCCTTCCCTTCTTTTTTTTTTTGCCACGTTAGCACTTTTAAATATTTTTATAGTCATATATTAAGATAACTGTTTTTTGTTTCGTTTCTTGGAATAGACAATAAACCTGGTTTTACCTGAACTATTGCTCTTTGTTTTTCTTGTTCCCCAAAGGTGGAGAATCTATCTTATTTCTAATCATTTGTGTTTTGATAGATTTTCGGGTTGTGACATGTTAGGTTAATATCTTCTAGTGAACATAGCTTAATATCATCCATTGTGCTATCTTCGAGTGAACAGAACTTCACTTTGAGACTCTGAAATATCATCCATTGTGCTATCTTCCATTGAACATAACTTCACTTTCAGACTCTGAAATATCATCCATTGAGCTATCTTCTAGTGAACATAGCTTCACTTTGAGACTCTCAAATATTTCTTACATTGGTTTATCCAATTGGTCCCAGTATATTTTCGACGTAGAATCATTTGCCTAATCGCCCATGACTTTCACTACAAGAAAAGTGTCCACCAGCAGCGACTTGGCACGTCGGTCGTCGTAGCAGGCGCGTATTCCGTGACGAATTTCTCGGCTCGACCATGGCCGATGGAAATCTTTTTTTCCCGATTTCATGGCCCTCTACTACAACGAAACTGCTAAAAACGTGGAGGAGCTCAACCAGCATGACAGAAGCAAGATTTTCGGTTTCCCGCACGATGTTGACTCGCCGTAGTCTTTTGAGGCATGTGGGTCCTGGACGTCAGTGTCTGTAGCGGACCATACTTTTCGGTGATGCCTCCTTGATTTGAACTCGATAACGTTGCTCGATGCGTCTGGCGTTTAATCAGGCCGTTGGGACCCACAAGTCATCCTCTTATTAGAAGAAATGTGTGTATGATGGATTTCCCCTTCGCTTGCGCTACCCTATTCCAAACTTGATAGCGCTGCTCGATCTATCTGTCGTTCAGTCACGCTGCTGGGTCCCCCATGTCAGCCACTCACTAGAAAAATTGTGTGTATGCTGGAATTTTTTTCTTCGCTTGCGCTGCCCTGTTCCAAACTTGATAGCGTTGTTTGATGCATCTATCGTTTAATCACGCTACTGGGCCCCCACATTCCATACTCTCATTAGAAGAAACATGTGTATGATGGATTTTTTCCCTCGGTCGCGCATTTTTGTTCCGAACTTGATAGCGTTGCTCGATGAATCTGTCGTTTTGTCACATTGTTGGGTCCTCCATTTCAGCCTCTCATTATAAGGAACGTGTGCATGATGAACTTTTTTCTCACTCGCGCCTCCCTGTTTGGAACTAGAAACATTGCTCGATGTAGTATCTGTATAAGGTCGCATGCTGGGTCCCACATATCAGTTTCTCTGTAAATGAAACATTCGTATAATGGATTTTTTTGGCCCCGTCCACTGTTTTGACCATATCAGCCTTTCTGTAAATGAAACGTGCATAGGATAGGACTTTTTCTGGCCATGTCCGCTGTTTTGACCATATCAGTCTCTCTGTAAATGAAATGTGTGTATGGTGAACTTTTTTTAGCCTTGACCGTTGTTTTGACATCAGCAACTTGTTGGGTCCCAGATGTTAGTCTCCTCTATGCAGGAGACTTGTCTATGTTGGGTCCCAGATGACAGCCTCTATTTGAAAGAAACATGTATATGTTGGACTGTTTTTTCGGGTCCCAGATGTCGGCCTCGAAGTACAAAAATCGTTAGGCTACAATAACACAAATTGCCTGGGATTCGAACTCAAGGCCTCATTCAACAGAGGTCAACTGCGTGCCTTGCCACTATGCAAGAAACACTTTGTACACTAAAAGAGTTAAACGGCATCTCTATAACTATGAATTTGTCTCTTTAAAAAGATTTCTTTATCCATGTTTATCTTCCTTCAAATAATAAGGCGGCACTCCTTGCAGCTCAATTAAAAACTTCTACATAATGTAGTAGTTTGTACACAAGAACATAGGTATGAGGAGATTTTTTTGGGTGGGGGTGGGGGTGAATGGGGAAATGCTCATAAAGGCCGAATTAAAAACATTCTGGGCTAAGTCGGGGTGGATGCCCTATTCGTCATGGGCTATATTCCATGGGCTCACTCCTAAATTGAATGGGCTATGGTCGAAAGGCACAAGACCATGAAAAGGCCGAATTTGAAGGTTTTAAGCTATGCTTAGGCCTAATAGGCTAATTTCATGGACTATGCTTGGACCTGCTGGTTACGACATGTTATCTTCTCTATAAGTGCAACGTGTTTATGATGGACTTTTTTTCGGACATGTCCGCTGTTTTGACCTTGGCATCCATGTATTGTCTTATTGCTAGGGTCCCTATGTCATCCTCTCTGGTATGTTATAGCTTGTGGGTCCCTGATGCAGCCTTATATGTTCTTGCTGGTGGGTCCCCGATGATAGACTCTCTGTACAAGTATTTAACTTTTTTCAAACCCACCCTCGAACAAAAACTTGAGGGATGCTACTGGCTGGTGGGTCTGTGATGTCAGCGTCTTCGTAATGCGATATTGCTATAAGAAAAAAAAATGTAAACCGACACCAGAGGCCAAGGGGGAAGAAGAGGAGCATTAGAATGCAAAGGATCGGTCGACTGGGCAGCTAGCTAGCTACCTTGTTAAGGCTTCGGTTGATGAGATATGGTTGCGTATACTCATGTTTGTTGTTTAGCTCCTCCTATGTTCTTCCATGTGTTTCTCTCTCTTTGACTTCGTGTTTCCAGCTTAGCTTTCCTTATAGACTGCCTAATTTCCATCAACAAATAAAGTCTGCAGTAAGCTCCAGTACTCTAATTTTCTTTGGTTATTAGGGTTAGATTCAAGTTGTTCTATGTTTTTATATGACTTGACAAACTAGAGTTAATTCATCTTTATTACCATCTCTCCAGATGCAAAGCAATCTCACATGACCAAACATATTTATTGTCATTTTGCCCATGTTTTCGTTATCTAATCGGGATATCTAAGGTTCTTGAACACAAATTTTCTCATGAAACTGCAGGAACTCATGCATCTAAACAGGTTTGTTACTAAAAGAGACTTATTGAGTTGCATTAAAATATAACCTTTCCTAGTTGCACAATTGATTTCATAGAATCACATGAGATTCAGTAAATTATTAGGTGGACATTGCTAAGAAAAGTAAATAATGGATCATAAATAGAATCTACCATTATTGTATAGGCTCACGGATGGATGACAATACAATTAATCATTAATTGCACTACTATTTCCATATATTTTCTTCACTGGCATAAAACACATTTGTACCCTTTCTCCCCATATTTTCATGTCACGAATGAGTCATGCAAAGTCATGCCATGTGGTTGATGTGTAGGAAACTTCACATACTTCATTATATGTCAAACCTTTGGCCCACCGTTTCTAAAGAAACGGTGAGTTGCTGGGTACATAAAAAACAAAAATCGTTTGTGTGTTTCGTCTTTTATGAACTTCGTTGCATGCTATACTTACATCTATTCTCCCCAAGTGAGTGATGTTGCTTCGAAATGTATGCCTTGTAATTCTAAATGGAAGGGGCGTATTATGCAAGCCATGGACTTCTCCTTGCGTTTGTGTGTGGGCGATGTATATTAAAATAAAGAAAACAAGATCAAAATTATATTAGGGAATTAAAGAAAAAATAATAATTTATTGAAACCTGCTAGATCGGACATGTCAGGTGAATTGTTTCATGGACACATGTCCCTTATTGGGTGGAATAAACAACTTGATGATATGTCTTCCTCCTATATATGTATATATAAATTTCTCATATTTGAAGTGTTATTTGCAAGTTGAACCAAATTCGGGTCATATAACATTGAATACCTCGAAATACTTGCAAGTATCTACTCCGAGTTCTCACTAGGTTGAACGGTCTAGTAGCTATGTCAGATAAGCTTGAACGAAGATGGCTTCCTTTTTCTTGAAGATCAAAACATATCATATGTTTCTTGCAAGTCAGTACATGCATACTTTCTCTTAGATTAGATTGGTATGTGTATATTTATTGCCAAATGAAGGTTATGAAGCTACTGGTTGCCTCTGAGAAATCCGACTCGGATTCGGATGTCCAACTTCACACATCTTTCCGCAAGACCAATGGCACCGCCTTTTCAGGATGAAGGCAGTATTATAGTTTTCCTATTTGCAGCTTACAACGCCATTTTCTAGAAACACACGCCCATTATTCCTGCAGCCTAATCAGGGACAGTGAACCTCACCCTGTTGTCCTAACCTTCTTCCGTACAGGTGGGGTTGGAGACTGCTGCTTCGATGACTCAATGGCTGGAGCTTTACTTGACGCGCTAGCAAGACCTTTGCACTGACCAAACTCGCCTGTTTGCAAATCAAGTAAACATCATGTTAAACCATTATAACTAAATCGACATTCGATGAAAAGGTATATATGTAAAACATATGTATATCCTTAGATAACATAAAGGCCTGGGTAGTAAACTTGCCATATGAAATGTATTCTTTGAGTTGTAACGATTGCTAATAAAAATTCTTGGGTATCAAATTTTCCTTTTTACTTATATCAAACAAATTTGCCAATTTCATAATGGTTTTGTAGGGTATGTACAAGAATCGAAATAGTTTGCTATATCAAAGGAAGTTCCGTTTAATTAATGATAACACAAAGAACAAAATAGTTATTATGTTATTTGACCAATCAAAGAGAAGAAATATAAGATTTTTTTGAAACATTTTTTTAAAAGATAACAATTCCGTTCTACTATCAGCAAAGGTATCATATAACAGTAAAGTGTGACACATGTCAAGATCAAGACTGCTAGAGCAAAGTAGCGAATGATGTATTACCTAAAGAGTAGAAACTTGTGAAAGGATCATGTCGGTTTGTTCCAATACTTAAACAAAGTTTGTTTGACTGTGTCGATTCGAGATGAACGATGAAGACATTACCGTTGGGGTTTATAAGAATTGCATTGTCATCCTCAACATAACCCACTATCTCAGTTTGCGTAGCTATCATATTTAGCACCGGCTGAAGGATAACGGTCTTTCGCAGAACCCATGTCGCAACTTCAACACCAAAACTGACTTTTTGGTCGTACATATGGAGACTGGGGTATGACAATAAGGTGACTCCAACGCGACCATCCTCTCCCTGAATGATCTGACTATGATATATGTTAAGCTTTTGAACAGGAGGCCCGTCGATGATCACCGATTGGATCAGGCTAGCGATATCAAAATCTAGTATTTCCATGTTGTCATTTGAGGTACGAAGCCACCAGTAGAGGGAGCCGCCGACAAGGGTGGAAGGACGATGGAAATCAAGATATGTGCTTCTACATTGTTCTGGCGCTAGGATGACATTGCTCCAGGTACCGGTCTCCAACGAGTAAACGCAAGTAAAGGCTCGACGACCTTTATGTTTTTGGTGGAGAAGTGTGCACCAAGACCACCTTGAAGGGGCTACTGTGGAAGCCTCCATGCACGAGCCCCTGGATGCGGTCAGCACAGAGAACGACACCTTCGTTCATGTAAGTGTGACTGTAACCCATGTCAAATGAAGGCGGAAGAGCAATGTGGCGTTGGTGCCAGGTTATGGGGTCGCAGACGACCACCTCACGACATCTTGGGTTGAGGACGAGGAGGCGCCCGTGGCGGCACCCTAGAAGCTTGTCGTGGAAGGGGATGATGTCCCCGCTGTCGATTTGCATGGAGAGGTGCCGACGAGGTACGCGGTTGGGAGGGTCGAGAACAGGGGTGAAGAAGAGGCACCCGCGACACTCATCGAAGAAACCGAGGAAGGGTGCCTTTCCTGTGGCGGGCGTGGCGGCGGAGGAGGAAGTTGGGATCGGCTATGAGGCTGCGCCACCTCTTGTAGATGAGGGATACGCGTGGGAGAGAGGAGGGTAGCGGAGGAAGGCGGAGGAAGATCTTCCAGAGCATGTTGCTGCTTTTTGGTGGGGCGCCGGCAGGGGAGGCCGATGTGGCAGCTCCTCGCCGGCGGCGACGGGGAGTTTCGTTGACGTGGTCGCTCATGCTGGATATTGGCGGTGTATTGGACTCGGAGATAGGGCCGAGTATACTCGGCGAATATTGAAAGGTTGGTCTTTTTTTCCTTCCGCTTGGACAGTTGCCAATATATGCACGTGCTAGTCAAGCTCTGCTAGCTATATATAGTTGCTCAGAACGTCTATGGGGGTAGACGATCCGAGGCCCGCAGATCAGGGTTCCGCGGCAAACCGCGCTGCGGGTTGTAGGAAACCCTCACGAACTTGCATGTGGCCCTTGCACATGCATGGAGGTGTGGTGTTGTGTTGAAACATGCAAAACCTAGTCCCCGGGTTGCATGAATGTGCCCCCCTTCGCATGCATGCGCTGTAACCTAAAATGGAAGGTTCTGGACTTATATAAGGGGGAAACTCCCCGTTTCGGTGAAACCGGGTAGGATACTGCCGCACCTTGTGAACCAACATGGTTTTACGTCATCATATGACCTAAAAAAACAAAAAACAAGAGAGAGCTACGCCGGGCTACCCCTGTCAGAGGAACGTCTATGGGGGGTAGACGATCTGAGGCCCACAGATCAGAGTTCCGCGGCAAACCGCGTTCCGGGTCGTAGGAAACCCTCAAGAACGGGCATGTGGCCCTTGCACATGCATGGAGGTGTGGTGTTGTGTTGAAACATGCATAACCTAGTTCCCGGGTTGCATGAATGTGTCCCCCTTCACATGCATGCGATGCATGCGCTGTAACCTAAAAGGGAAGGTTCTGGACTTATATAAGGGGGAAACTCCCCGTTCCGGTGAAACCGGGTAGGATACTACCGCACCTTGTGAACCCACATGGTTTTACATCATCATATGACATAAACAAACACAAAACAAGAGAGAGCTACGCCGGGCTACCCCTGTCAGAGGAACGTCTATGGGGGTAGACGATCCGAGGCCCACAGATTAGAGTTCCGCGGCAAACCGCGTTCCGGGTCGTAGGAAACCCTCAAGAATGGGCATGTGGCCCTTGCACATGCATGGAGGTGTGGTGTTGTGTTGAAACATGCATAACCTAGTTCCCGGGTTGCATGAATGTGTCCCCCTTCACATGCATGCGATGCATGCGCTGTAACCTAAAAGGGAAGGTTCTGGACTTATATAAGGGGGAAACTCCTCGTTCCGGTGAAACCGGGTAGGATACTGCCGCACCTTATGAACCAAAATGGTTTTACATCATCATATGACCTAAAAAAACACAAAACAAGAGATAGCTACGCCGGACTACCCCTGTCAGAGGAACGTCTATGGGGGTAGACGATCTGAGGCCCGCAGATCAGGGTTCCGCGGCAAACCGCGCTCCGGGTCGTAGGAAACGCTCACGAACTTGCATGTGGCCCTTGGACATGCATGGAGGTGTGGTGTTGTGTTGAAACATGCAAAACCTAGTCCCCGGGTTGCGTGAATATATCCCCCTTCGCATGCATGCGCTGTAACCTAAAAGGGAAGGTTCTGGACTTATATAAGGGGGAAACTCCTCGTTCCGGTGAAACCGGGTAGGATACTGCCGCACCTTATGAACCAAAATGGTTTTACATCATCATATGACCTAAACAAACACAAAACAAGAGATAGCTACGCCGGACTACCCCTGTCAGAGGAACGTCTATGGGGGTAGACGATCCGAGGCCCGCAGATCAGGGTTCCGCGGCAAACCGTGCTCCGGGTCATAGGAAACCCTCACGAACTTGCATGTGGCCCTTGCACATGCATGGAGGTGTGGTGTTGTGTTGAAACATGCAAAACCTAGTCCCCGGGTTGCATGAATGTGCCCCCCTTCGCATGCATGCGCTGTAACCTAAAATGGAAGGTTCTAGACTTATATAAGGGGGAAACTCCTCGTTCCGGTGAAACCGGGTAGGATACTGCCGCACCTTGTGAACCAACATGGTTTTACATCATCAGATGACCTAAACAAACACAAAACAAGAGATAGCTACGCCGGACTACCCCTGTCAGGGGAACGTCTATCGGTGTAGACGATCCGAGGCCCGCAGATCAGGGTTCCGCGGCAAACCGCGCTCCGGGTCGTAGGAAACCCTCGCGAACTTGCATGTGGCCCTTGCACATGCATGGAGGTGTGGTGTTGTGTTGAAACATGCAAAACCTAGTCCCCGGGTTGCATGAATGTGCCCCCCTTCGCATGCATGCGCTGTAACCTAAAATGGAAGGTTCTGGACTTATATAAGGGGGAAACTCCCCGTTCCGGTGAAACCGGGTAGGATACTGCCGCACCTTGTGAACCAACATGGTTTCACATCATCATAAGACCTAAACAAACACAAAACAAGAGAGAGCTATGCCGGGCTACCCCTGTCAGAGGAACGTCTATGGGGGTAGACGATCCGAGGCCCACAGATCAGGGTTCCGCGGCAAACCGCGCTCCGGGTCGTAGGAAACCCTCAAGAACGGGCATGTGGCCCTTGCACATGCATGGAGGTGTGGTGTTGTGTTGAAACATGCAAAACCTAGTCCCCGGGTTGCATGAATGTGTCCCCTTCGCATGCATGCGATGCATGCGCTGTAACCTAAAAGGGAAGGTTCTAGACTTATATAAGGGGGAAAGTCCCCGTTCCGGTGAAACCGGGTAGGATACTACCGCACCTTGTGAACCAACATGGTTTTACATCATCATATGACCTAAACAAACACAAAACAAGAGAGAGCTATGCCGGGCTACCCCTGTTAGAGGAACGTCTATGGGGGTAGACGATCCGAGGCGCATAGATCAGGGTTCCACGGCAAACCGCGCTCCGGGTCGTAGGAAACCCTCACGAACTTGCATGTGGCCCTTGCACATGCATGGAGGTGTGGTGTTGTGTTGAAACATGCAAAACCTAGTCCCCGGGTTGCATGAATGTGTCCCCTTCGCATGCATGCGCTGTAACCTAAAAGGGAAGGTTCTGGACTTATATAAGGGGGAAACTCCTCGTTCCGGTGAAACCGGGTAGGATACTGCCGCACCATGTGAACCAACATGGTTTTACATCATCATATGACCTAAAAAAACACAAAACAAGAGATAGCTACGCCGGACTACCCCTGTCAGAGGAACGTCTATGGGGGTAGACGATCTGAGGCCCGCAGATCAGGGTTCCGCGGCAAACGGCGCTCCGGGTCGTAGGAAACGCTCACGAACTTGCATGTGGCCCTTGGACATGCATGGAGGTGTGGTGTTGTGTTGAAACATGCAAAACCTAGTCCCCGGGTTGCGTGAATATGTCCCCCTTCGCATGCATGCGCTGTAACCTAAAAGGGAAGGTTCTGGACTTATATAAGGGGGAAACTCCTCGTTCCGGTGAAACCGGGTACGATACTGCCGCACCTTATGAACCAAAATGGTTTTACATCATCATATGACCTAAACAAACACAAAACAAGAGATAGCTACGCCGGACTACCCCTGTCAGAGGAACGTCTATGGGGGTAGACGATCCGAGGCCCGCAGATCAGGGTTCCGCGGCAAACCGCGCTCCGGGTCGTAGGAAACCCTCACGAACTTGCATGTGGCCCTTGCACATGCATGGAGGTGTGGTGTTGTGTTGAAACATGCAAAACCTAGTCACCGGGTTGCATGAATGTGCCCCCCTTCGCATGCATGCGCTGTAACCTAAAAGGGAAGGTTCTAGACTTATATAAGGGGGAAACTCCTCGTTCCGGTGAAACCGGGTAGGATACTGCCGCACCTTGTGAACCAACATGGTTTTACATCATCATATGACCTAAACAAACACAAAACAAGAGATAGCTATGCCGGACTACCCCTGTCAGGGGAACGTCTATGGGGGTAGACGATCCGAGGCCCGCAGATCAGGGTTCCGCGGCAAACCACGCTCCGGGTTGTAGGAAACCCTCACGAACTTGCATGTGGCCCTTGCACATGCATGGAGGTGTGGTGTTGTGTTGAAACATGCAAAACCTAGTCCCCGGGTTGCATGAATGTGCTCCCCTTCGCATGCATGCGCTATAACCTAAAATGGAAGGTTCTAGACTTATATAAGGGGGAAACTCCCCGTTTCGGTGAAACCGGGTAGGATACTGCCGCACCTTGTGAACCAACATGGTTTTACGTCATCATATGACCTAAACAAACACAAAACAAGAGAGAGCTACGCCGGGCTACCCCTGTCAGAGGAACGTCTATGGGGGGTAGACGATCTGAAGCCCACAGATCAGAGTTCCGCGGCAAACCGCGCTCCGGGTCGTAGGAAACCCTCAAGAACGGGCATGTGGCCCTTGCACATGCATGGAGGTGTGGTGTTGTGTTGAAACATGCATAACCTAGTTCCCGGGTTGCATGAATGTGTCCCCCTTCGCATGCATGCGATGCATGCGCTGTAACCTAAAAGGGAAGCTTCTGGACTTATATAAGGGGGAAACTCCCCGTTCCGGTGAAACCGGGTAGGATACTACCGCACCTTGTGAACCAACATGGTTTTACATCATCATATGACCTAAACAAACACAACACAAGAGAGAGCTACGCCGGGCTACCCCTGTCAGAGGAACGTCTATGGGGGTAGACGATCCGAGGCCCACAGATCAGGGTTCCGCGGCAAACCGCGCTCCGGGTCGTAGGAAACCCTCAAGAACCGGAATGTGGCCCTTGCACATGCATGGAGGTGTGGTGTTGTGTTGAAACATGCAAAACCTAGTCCCCGGGTTGCATGAATGTGTCCCCTTCGCATGCATGCGTTGTAACCTAAAAGGGAAGGTTCTGGACTTATATAAGGGGGAAACTCCTCGTTTCGGTGAAACCGGGTAGGATACTACCGCACCTTGTTAACCAACATGGTTTTACATCATCATATGACCTAAACAAACACAAAACAAGAGATAGCTACGCCGGACTAACCCCTGTCAGAGGAACGTCTATGGGGGTAGACGATCCGAGGCCGCAG
>CAJUXJ010001810.1:0-19373 GCA_910589775.1 Avena eriantha | reverse complement strand
GTACATCTTAGTGCTGCCAGGGTGGATGAGAAAGAATAGAATCATGCGCCTCTTGAGACTTGCTCTCTTAAACCCGGGTAGTTCGGAACAAACATCCGGTGTTCAAAGAAAAGAGTGCCTTGGTCGTCAACGTGGAAAGACTGATACTTCGGAAGCTGAATGTTGGAGATGATCTTTTTAGTGTTAGGATCCCTAAGCTGAATGGAGCGAACTTTTTCTTCCAAGAGAGGTTTGCCAGAAGGTTCCGAAGATACCCTTGATCCAAACTTCAAGGTTTAGCTTGCGGAATTCCTCGCACAGAGAGGTTTTTTTTCTTCCACCATGAGATTGTTGACATAAGCTTTTCGGCTGAGGGGCATCGGCCATGACATTAGCTTTGCCCGGAGTGTAGTTGATGGTCAAATCGAAATCATTGATTGTTTCAATCCACCTCCTCTGACGAAGATTGAGATCGGGCTCTGTGAAGATATACTTCAGACTCTTGTGATTAGAAAAGATCTCACAACGGTTGCCAAGCAAGTAATGCCTCCATACTTTCAAAGCGAAGACAACTGCTGCGATTCGAGGTCATGTGTAGGATAGTTGATCTCATGCGTCTTCAACTGCCGAGAGGCATAAGCAACAACTTGTTTTTCTTGCATAAGGACCACACCCAATCCTTGCAATGAGGCGTCACAGAATATCTGGAAAGGCTTTGATGTATCTGGATGAACCAAGACTGGTGTGGAAGTGAGCTTCTCTTTGAGTGTTCAAAGCTTGCTTGACATGCAGGAGTCCAAAGGTATTTCTTGCCTTTCTTGAGGAGATCGGTAAGAGGCTTCACAATCTTCGAGAAGTTTTTGAACGAAGCGACGACAGTAACTGGCCAAACAAGGAAACTCCGGACTTCTTTGACATTTATGGGTGGAAGCCAATCCATAATTGTCTTATAGTTTCTGGGTTGACGGCAATGCCCTTGGCAGAGATGACGTGACCAAGGTAGGTGACTTGAGGCAGCTAGAACTCACACTTGGAGAACTTTGCATACAGGCGGTTCTCACGAAGCTTGTTTAGGACACACTGAAGGTGTTCTTCATGTTCTTCCTTTGACTTAGAATAGACTAGAATGTCATCCAGATAGACCACAACAAAACTTATCAAGATACTCCATGAAAACCGAGTTCATAAGCCCCGAGAAGGTGGCATGTGCATTGGTGAGACCGAAAGACATGACCGTGTACTCATACAGGCCATAGCGGGTGGTGAAAGATGTTTTAGGAACAT
This sequence comes from Avena eriantha, assembly GCA_910589775.1. NCBI lineage: Eukaryota > Viridiplantae > Streptophyta > Magnoliopsida > Poales > Poaceae > Avena > Avena eriantha. Next base: position 18,110 of record CAJUXJ010001810.1, on the reverse strand, counting down.
CTTCCTTGTGAATCTTGATTTGATGATAACCACTTCTCAAATCAAGTTTAGAGAATACCATAGCTCCAGCTAGCTGATCGAAGAGATCATTAATCCGCGAAGGGGATATTTATTCTTGATGGTTTTAGCATTGAGAGCCCGATAATCAACACAAATCTATCAGTCTTGTCTCGTTTCTTCACAAAGATGGTTGGGCTACCCCAAGAAGAAGTACTGTGCTGAATGAAACCAACTTCTCTTGTTCATCCAGCTGACGTTTGAGTTCAGCCAACTCAGCAGGACCCATTTATAAGGCTGCTTGGAGATATGAAGTAGTACCAGGTCCAAGTTCAATCACAAACTCAACCTCACGATCAGGAGGCATCCCCGGTAACTCTTTAGGAAAGACAACTAGAAACTCATAGACCACCGGAACACTCTGAATACCTTCCAGCATCATCATTCCAGCCGCCAAAGAGTAAAGCTGAATTGTAGGAGTCAGACTTGGAGAATAGACTATATGGCCTTCAGGAATTTTTAGAGAAACCGAACGTTCAGCACAATCAATGACAGCTGCATTTGCTGTTAACCAATCCATGCCCAAGAAACATCAATGTCAGAATTGCCCAGAATAATTAAGGAAGCCGGAAACAAAGAGCCACCAATCTCAATTGATTGCCATGGCTGATCTTGGTAGATAACAATCTTGCCCCGGGAGAAAGAACCATTAACTTTTTATCCAGCTGGTCTATAACAAGCTCATGCTCATTTGCAATTTGTGAGACACAAAGAGTGCGATGCACCAGAATCAAACAAAACTCATGCAGGACTGAGTTAACAGGAAGCATACCCATGACAACTCCAGGTGCATGCTCAACTTGAGCGACGTTGACACAGTTGGCATGAGCAACCGTAGACCCAGGCTTGGTGTTGATGTTGAGAGCCTGAGGTGGAGGTGCACGAACCATAGGAGAACTTGCCACAGGTCTTGGAGGTGGTGGTGGAAGAGCTTTGTTGTTCATAGGACAATTCCAGTGCTGATGCCCAGTGTTTCCACAAGTGTAGCAACACCAGGTGGCATGGAGCAACGTAGCCAGGGACTCCGCCAGGCGCTCCAGGGTAGTTGTGGTTGTAGCCCCTGGGAGCCGCAATGAAGGAGTTTGGTGGCCTTGCCGCATAGCTTGACGGTCTGGTGGAGCAGAGAGCGACGGTGGGGGTGTTAGGAACCCAGACACACACTTAGAAGGAGCTGTCATAGCAGAAGAGCTTGCTGTATCGCGGCTGTGTTTCTTTGACTCCTCAAACACTTGCCTACTTGCTTCTTCCTGCAGAGCTGTGTGTTGGAGTTCTAGAAAAGACGTCGGCCTTGCTTGAGTGATTGCATATTTGATGGAAGCATTGAGTCCTTGCCTAAACCTCTTTTGCTTCTTTTTGTCATCAGAGATCTCATCGCCACCATACCGAGAAAGGTTCATGAAGTTTCTGATGTAGGTATTGACATTGTCAGTGCCCTGCTTGAGGTTGAGAAACACTTCCTTCATCCTTTCCATGACAATTTCTGACAGATATTGCTCTTAAAAGCCCCAGTGAATTGCTCCCAAGTAGGCTGAAAACCAGAGAGGTCTGCCTTGAGGTAATTTTCCCACCAGAGAGCTACATCTCCCTTCAGAAGGTGAGTGGCACATTTGACCCATTCTTGCTCAGGAACATCTGCAGTCATCAACAACCTTGACACTTCACGCAGCCAATCATTCGCATCAAGTGGCTGATCAGACACCTCAAATTGGCGTGGGTTGAACTTGAGAAAACTCTTGATGTCTCCTCGCTTGGGAGGCGGAGGTAGCGGAACAAACTCATTCCTCCTTACGCTTTCCTCGAAGCGCTGCTGGTTTTGCTGCATAGTCCCCAAGGCATTTGCAATACTTGCCAAAGCCGCCTCCAGTTTAGGTGGTATGTCCTCCTCAAAACGGCGTGGTGGTGCCATCCTGTGATTGATATAAAACACAAGTCAGTACTATAATGGAGAATGATAATAATCCAAAATAGTACCAAAATGAAATTAACCAAGATTAAAGGATGCAATTCACTAAGATGATATTAAAATATCAACAAAGTTCAAGGCAACTAGAAGATATTAAGCATAACGCACACGACTAAACATGGAGTGAGATGCACAAACTAACAAAGAAAAATTTTCCGCAAATTTCGGCATTAAAATACCACTATATGCGCAAAACCACTTAACGAATCAAGATTAGTAACTCTACTAATTCAATATACAAGAGCGAATGGTAAAAGAAGTGGTATGGTCGCGACTCCATCCCACACTCAAAACATTACTCCGCACATGAATAAGTAAAACACATATCCCAATACCTTCTTCCTAAGATGAACCTAAAGATCAGTAACTACGGAAACGAACACCCCAAACAAGATAGCATTGGATAACTAAGAATAAGACAGACCGCATCGGTATACAATGAATCAGATAGATCGCGTCGGTTTACAAAGGCCTGTCGGTATGGAATGTACCAACAGTTGATAACCAAAGGCAGATAGAGATAACATTTGGACGCAACCGATAGACAAAGAATTCACACACACACACACACGCACACAACCTATGGTACTACGGAACCAAGAACACGTGAATCCTAGTTTGAATTTTTAGAAGAGGATTGAAAACGTTACACTTCCTTACCAGAAAAGGGTGGGTGGGTGGGTAAGAAGAAAAATGGAAGCAGTCCTACTCTCACGTTTTGTTTTTCCTTAGTATACATAACTACCAAAATATTTGCTAGACTGACAACGACCATTTTGGCTGAGACCCTGAAGGGCAGGATGGCTCTGATACCAATTGTAACTACCTCGATGAATTACGCTCTTAGTTACATGCCTGGATGAGCGAAAGTGGTTAAAATAGTATGGTGGGGCCCGGGGCCACTCACGGTAGACCTTTCGGCTGTCCTAACCACTTTCAGAACATCGAGAAAAGAACGAGCGGCGTAATCGGCAGGCGAAGGGATCAACTACATACACAAGTGAGTATGTATGCAAGCCACATACAACATTCCTCAGAGCCATTCCATCTAAAAGAAATAGAAATATTGCATTGCCATACGGCAAGATCCAAATATCCTAAATAGATATAGTTGTTTCGGATAGCTCCTCATACATCAAACATCAGAGTATCAGGCGGAAGCGGAAAACAAGATCCGAGTACGGATAAGAAGCAAATCGGCATAAGATGCCACATAAACAAACACATCACGCCCACAGATCTCACTGATCCCCGTTCCCGGAATCTCTACATCGAGTGATCGTTGCCAACATCATCCGTCTCCTCCACCCAGTATCCATCTTGCGAGTACACCTGTTCATCTGAATCAAACAATTTATCGTGTGAGACCCTAGGGGTACTCAGCAAGTCTTTATGCCTCTAAAGGGGACACAACCTGGGGTGACGCAATTGCAGCAAAAGATAATAACTAACAAGTCTATAGATACTCGCTAACCATCCGCCTAACCAATGATAGACGAATGTCCGTGAATTAAGAACGACAGTTATAACAGTATAATTTACAGATCCATCCTCCTCGCTTACCAACGAGGAAGCGGACGAACAACCCCCATCCGTTGGTAGTTTTATTAACCATTCCATGAGTATTGCATTATTTACTAGTCAGGTACTTGGTCAGATTAAAAGCGGTACTTTAGTTATACTTCTCTATGATAGAGAAACTGTGCTCCAAGTCGTCCATAACCGCGGACACGGCTTTCAGAAAGATTTACCCTGCAGGGGTGCATGAATAGCAACACACACTCGATCAACCTCGGAAAAACCAACTCAAAACCAAACGAGGCATTCACGACAAAGCGATCACAGGATTCAGAAATATTTCAGGAGGCCACCCCATTAAGCTACCCGCAACGAAGTTGGCCGGCTCTAAGACGGACCCAAGGTTTGTGTCAATGTCTGTAAACGACTGGGAACCCGAAAGTGTGACTGGGCTTGTCGATACCGCGAAAACATTCCACGATCCAAAACAGTACAGGTGCTCCACGCACAATCTTAGTAAAGCATGGCATGATGAGGTGTGGGGTACAAGATTAAAGCATTTTATTAATTATTTAGCCAAGTTTTATTGCCATAAACAGTTCTGATTGTTAATAATGACATGATGCACGCTTCAATTCAGAACAAGGAATGCATAGATAGAACGGGCTCGTCGCGCTGATCGATTTAGACATATTATTTGTCAAATTTGGAGTTATAGAATTAAAGTTATTAATTTATTAAGAAAAGGGCATTTATTTGTAATTTTAATCATCTCGAAATTTTAAATTCTCAAATAATATTTTGAATGGCATATTTGAATTCCTCACATTTTTCTGATTCAAAAATATATATTATAAGTATTATTTGGATTTATAATTTAAAAGTATTTAAAAATATGGTTTGAATTTGAATTTAAACAATTTCCGGAAAAGTTTAATAAAACAGATAAACGGAAAATACTTTTTGCACTCAGCCACACCTAGCCACATTCGCTAACGGTGGGCCAGCTGCTGACTGAGATACGCGCGCTCAGGAAAAGTTTTTCTCACCGCGGTCTGACCTAGCCGCTGTGATTGACAGGCGGGGCCAGCGGCTACCGGCCCACGTGACAACGGCTAAGCCCGCAGAGGCTGACAGGTGGGAACACGCTGGACCGCGGGTTAAGTGTGCAGAAAGGCGGGTGCCTTTTGTAAAGAAACCACAGACACCGACAGATGGGGTCGGGCTGGACCACGGGTTGAGCCGGCAAAAGAGGTAGGGGTGTATGTGCAAAAAGGTGACAGCTACTGTTGTTCTTCTCGGTGTTCCGACGAACCTGACGGCGACAGCGTGCGCGGCGTGGGACGGGGACTTGAACCAGGGATCTGGGCGTGCGTGCGGAGGGCGAAGCCGCTGTGGTAGGTCGGGGTTATTGTCAGGGAGTAGCTGGGCGGCTATGTGAGGCGTGGCGCGACACGGAGGCGGCAGACGCCAGCGGCCGACGGCGCACCGAGGGCGTTCGGTGAAACGCCCGGCGAGGCAGAGGGTCTACGGTGAGGCGGAGGATGTCTAGACAGGAGAGGAACTCACCGCGGGCTCGACGGAGGGCTCAGATCAGAGTGGGGAGCAGCAGATCGACGACGAGGCTGGCGGCCGGCGACCTAGGGTTTTGTCGGGGCAGTGATGGTGCTGGCGGTCCTGGTTCTCCTGCTCCTCGTTGGCGTGTACTAGGCGAAGCAGGGGAGCGGCGCGATCGTCCTCGACACCCGCGTTCGCCACGCCACCGGCTGGTATAAGAAGGGGCGGTGGAGGACAACGGTGAACGGCACGGCGGAGAGAGGAGGTAGCCGCAGTGGTGGGAGGAGAAGGGCGAAGCCTGGGGTAGATCTGGCGAGGCAGAGTTGTGGGGAGGTGGCTAAAGCGAGGGAGAGGGAGGAGGATGCCGTGGGGGAACGGGTTAGGGATAAAGGTGGCTTCAGCACCTTTTTCCTTCTCCTCCTCTCACGTGCTCGAGCTGGCTCGGCTTGAGCAGGGCAGGGGCAGGTAGGGTGGAGCTGCCAGGCGGGCCAGGGAGCGTCCAAGGAGGGGTAGGCTCGGGTGGGGCATGCCCGGCTGTGAGAGAGAAAGAGAGAGGAGAGGGGAGGCTCGGGTGAGCTAGGTTAGAAGGGAGTAGTAGCTCGGTTAGGGCAGGTGCTAGGGTTGGGGTAAGAGGGTAGCTAGTGAGGCCTGCTGGCAGGGAGAGGGGGAACCTCGGCATGGTGAGAGGAGAGAGGTGAGGTGAGGTTAAGGTTTAGGGTTTAGATTAGAGCTAGGGTTAGAGATAAAAGAGAGGTGTTAGGGTTGAGGTAAAATAGAGAGAGAGGGTAGGTAGGGTAGATTAGAGGGGGTGGATAGGTGTAGGTTGTTTTCTTTCTTTTCCATATGTTTTTTTTATGATTTTGATCCATCCAAAAACCCTTCAAATCAACAAAAAGGAAGAATAGAAAGATAGGGATAAAAGAGGTGCAAACCTTGCATGGGGCATGCATGCATTAAATGCCTTGATGCTAGTTGTGTGAACAACTAGTTTTTAAATAAATTCAAGTTTAGATTAATCCCCAAATGTGGTTATGGAAGCCTTCCCACTCATATGGTATAAAAGGGTGGCAAGCATGCCCCCATACTCAATATTGTGAAAACAATTATAGCCCTGGTATGGAAGTGGTTAGAGAGTAGAGAGAACCATCCTCAACTTATTTATGAGCTAGATATAAATACCAAAGGAGGACATGGGCTCATATATGATTAAGATGGTGGAGATGATGGGTGGAAACAAAAGAAAGGTGGTGGAATTATGAGGTGGTGGCCAAAGTAAATGGTGGAGTGGAATAAAAGATATGCCCCCAACTCAACTTGGGCATCAAGCATTTATCAAGATTCAAATACAATATATCAAGAGCCAAATACAATTAATAATGCATATGAGAGAAGAACCAAATCAAAAGGGTTTCATATGATGCTCAAATGCAAGGTGGCATGATGACATGAGCATGACTTAATTATGATGCAACAATTATATGTAGGAAGTAGCCATTATATTACTAGACCAAGTAGCATTACCATTGTTAGACAATTGGGATGCTACCGCCCCCTATATAAAGTGGGGTATTTGGCCTAGAAAAATACACCCAATAATCATTAAAGGTCTCCCCACTTTTGGGAGGACCTCTAATTGATATTTTCTCTCTCCCCCTATCTCTCTCATGACCGTGGTCCCAAGTCTGGACTGCGCGAGCGAGAGACATCTTCACCGTGGAGCACCGTCGCGCTGCGGGATTCGGATCCGGGAGCTCTACTTCCGCAACTGCTGCTGGATCGGGGCAGCGGGAGTCATCGTCAGGCACCGGACGTGTGTAACTCCCGCGAGGTGTCGCATTTGAGGCACTCAAGTCGTTGGAGCCAGAAGGAGCGCAAGGACTTCATCACGACCTTGAGGTTGGCTTCGGCTCGTCTACATCAACCACGCTCTCCTGAGCATTGCCAACGCTTTTCGGTCTTCAAGGGTAAGTTCGCGAAAAGCCCCTCCTGTTACTATATTACTAATAGATAGGTCCTGGCAGCTTCAGGGGTTCAGGGGCGTAGAGTAAAATTTATTTTTTTATGCGCGGAACCCCTACAGTCATGGCCGCTCTGATGGATGAGGAGGTCGCTGCGATCAATGCAGCGGTGGACGGGGACAATGAGCACCTGTCTATCCTCCTCGCCCTCATGTCCATGATCATCGAGGAGCACAAGCCAGTCCGCGGTGGCTCGGCGCCTAGACGCCGCAAGAGAAAGCCAAGGCAGAGGATGGAAGGGCACTACATGTTGTATGCAGACTACTTCGCTGATGATCCAGTGCACGGCGATGTCACATTCCGCCGCTGTTTCATGATGAGTAGGAAGCTCTTCCTCAAGATCGTCGAGAAGCTGAGGGAGTTCGATGACTACTTCAAGCTAAAGAGGGACGTCGTCGGTATGCTTGGCTTCTCCACTATCCAGAAATGCACAGTTGCCCTTCGGATGCTAGCATATGGAATGCCTGGAGACACATAGGATGACTACATGCGCATGGCCGAGTCCATGGCCATTGATTGCTTGTATAGGTTTTGCAGGGCAATTGTGGCGGTGTTTGGTGACACATATCTGCACACACCCAATGAAGACAACACTGCTCGTCTGCTGGCACAGAATGCAGACAGAGGGTTCTCTGGGATGCTTGGAAGCATCGACTGTATGCACTAAGCATGGAAGAACTGTCCATTTGCAAATCAGGGCATGTACAAGGGCCACAAAGGAGCATGCAATGTGGTTCTTGAGGTAGTGGCTGATAAGGATCGCTGGATTTGGCATGCTTTTTTCGGGATGGCAGGATCTCACAATGACATCAACGTGCTCCAGTGCTTGGATGTGTTTGCCAATCTTATTTCATGCAATTCTCCTCCTGTGGATTATGAGATCAATGGCCACCAATATAACAAGGGCTACTATCTGGCTGATGGCATCTATCCAAAATGATCAACATTTGTCAAGACCATTTCAAATGCAGTGCCTAGAGGGAAGAAAGCTTGGTTTTCTCAGTGCCAGGAGGCTTGCAGGAAAGATGTGGAGAGGGCATTTGGTGTGCTGCAAGCTCGATTTGTCATTGTTCGGTACCCCACGCTTACATGGTCCAAGGATTAGATGTGGGAGGTCATGACTGCTTGTATCATCTTGCACAACATGATCATCGAGAGCGAGTAGGATAACCCAGTGTTCGACACTCAACCATACTATCGCCAGGGTCCTCTTGCAGATGTTGATCATCAGGTGCCTACTTATTTTCTGGCCAAGCGTCAAGAACTTCGAGACTCCAACACTCATCATAGCTGCAAAATGATTTGATCAAGCATTTGTGGAAGCTAAAAGCAGCTCTCTAGTTTGATGGGCATTGTGATTTAAACTTGTTTAATTTGTGTGGTGTGTTAAACATAATTTATTTGTGTACTATGTTGAACTTGTTGAATAATTGTGTTAAATTTGTGTTCCAATTTGATTGATTGCTTGTGTTAAAATAATTCAGAAAATAAAAAAATAGCCGGTTTGGGGTGCACGGCTGTGTGCCGGCCGGTCCCCATTTCTGATTTCGCGTCGGCGCCCCCCATACGGGCCAAAAAATGACCGCGCTAGAGCCCGTATGGAGATCACGAGTGGAGATTGTAACATCCCAAAACTCTAATCCAAGTGATCAAGATTCAAATCATCAAATTTAGAGTTAACAAAAACTTTTCCTCTTAAAAATATTAAAGCATTCATATGGTGTGCATATAATTTAGGAGTTGATTTGAATTGCCTTGATTAAGTGATCCAATGATTGTAAAATGATTCTTAGGTGAATTAAACATCATCTAGATAATTCCCAAACAAATCCCAAAGAAAAACAAATCAAAATGAATAAACGAAGCAAATGGTCATTTGTGCCATTTTAATCATCATGCCTACTTTGGCTATTCCTAGAACTCAATTCTTAACAGAAACAGATGTGGATCTTTGCACCCCTTTCTAGTACAAGTAGTGATGTACCAAGGCCCACTTTGTGATCTACCAAAAACTTTCAAACACAAATTTTAAATGGCATTTGAAAATTGAATCTAGTGTAGGTACCAAGATCACACTTATTCAAAAACCACTCAAATGAGCTCCATTTTCAAATCCCAAGCAACCACAGATGCTTAAGCATGTGCCTAACAACTCCACCAAAAATCATCTCAAAATTCAAAACTTGAATTCTTTCGGCCATTTCTACAAACACCTTGTGGGCAAAATTCATACAAAAACCAAAAACACTATTTTGAGTAGTGTTTGGACCAATGTGGTCTCCCATTTTGCAACCACAGCCACCCAGTGCACCTCCTACCCTTTTCTAGCCCGGCTACCCACTGTGCCACGACCAAATGGTCATGGCCATTAAGGCCGAGCATGATTGAGCACCCCACTGGCGACAACGCGCCACAACAGCCGCCAGCTTCGCCCACCATGTCCAGCATGTCGCCTGTGGTCCACCTCCACCGCCTAGCTAGCCCCAGCCCGCGGGCAGCGCTAGGAGCAGCCAGGAACCGCCGCGCCCGGAGCCTGTCGGCCATGCCAATGCCGCCCACAGAGCGCGCACGGTCCCCGCTCGACCAGATCCCGCCTTGCTCCAGCCGCCCGCCTACACGATCACCACCGTCCTAGGAAGCTAACAAACATGTCCATTCCCTCGACCGTGCCACGTAGTCGCCAGCTGCCGCGAAACTCGCCGTCGGCAGAGACATTGTGCGCGTTGCGCCACTCACCTCCCCCGACTGCAAACCACTGCACACGCACCTCCGTGACACTCGCCAGGGCACCGCCCACCATCCTAGCCCACCGCCCACACCTCTAGCTCGCTGTGCCGTCGTCATCGGCGAGCACCGCCCATGCTCCTCTGCCGCTTCGCTGAGCCTATAAATATAGGCCTTCCCAGCACCGTTTCCTCACACCACTCTCATCCCCTCCGTCTCAGAACACTCACAGAGCCCCACCGGAGCAAGCCGCCATCCGCAGCGCTGTAATTTCGCCGGAGTCTGGCGCGGAGGGAGAAGATGGGGGGCCGTTTATCAAGGCCACCTCTCGGGACGCCGCCAGTACCAGGAGAACCACCGTCCTCGACTTGTTCATTTTGCCGCCTCGCCGACCCTCGTCGGAGCCCAGTAAGCCGCCCCAGACCCCCACCGAGCCGCTAGGGTTACACCTCGTCAGCGACCTGTCCGTCGTTGACGACAAGCCACAGCCGTAGATCTTCCTTTTAATCTAACGACCCACGTCGCCCCGTACCGCTTCGCATTTAAAGAGCCGTTGACATGTGGACCCCCTGTCAGCTGTTCTCTATGCCGTGGAACACTACTGGGCCGGCCCATTAGTTTTCCCGCGCGACCCAGTTAGTTCAAACATGGATTTTTCTATTTAAGTTTGAACTCAATTCTATCCCTTAGTTCAAAAATCAATTCAAGAAGATCTACTGAACCAAATTGAGTGATTCAAATTTTGTTAGAAAGCCTCTGAAAAGATCTATCCAAGCCAGTTGGATTTAATTCATTTAGAGTTAGAGATCTCTCCTAGTAAAAATAACAAGATAGAAGCTTTTGCACATTCACACATTTTTATTAAATCAACCATAATAGCTTTTGAGTTGATTCCAACTCTCAAAAATCACATTTAACCATACCTATCAGAATATGTAATAATATTAAGGTTTACATGCAGTGACTTTGGATTAGTACCAAAATAATACTATATAGGCATTTCTAGTCACTTTAAATCATTAATTATTAAACTTAAACTTAATTCAAATATGATCCAACCTTAAATCACATTCCCATATGTTAGAATATGGTGTGATGACATGTGTCCATATGATCCCATATTTTAATTGGTGAATATTAAATCTTAGTTATTTTTTAATGAGTAGAAATTACTTTTCTTAAATAAAAAGAAGGAAGCTAGTTAATAAACCTTGTGATGCTTGTGATGATAATAGATCATATAATGTGTGCCCTAGAGTAATAAGTAGACTAGTTAAGCATTGTTTGGTGATTGTGTACTCCGTATGTATTTATAGACGATAGTACCGACCAGGCTTTCGAGGAGGAGGAGTTCTACCAAGAAGAAGAGGAAGAAAACTTCAACCACTGCACTAACCAAGGCAAGCTATTGTTAGCAAGCTAGAATTAAGCTATATAACTTAAGCAAGATGCATTAGGCATGCTTTGGTTATACCACTTTGACTAGTACCTACTCCAATTTTACTTTCAAGCTTTTTACTTTCTTTACTTTACTAAAGTCTCTTACTTGTTGAAGGTAGCATAAAAAGTATAAAACTTGACCTATCTAGATATCCTTAGATGACATTCTATGGCATGAGATTGAAGATTAGCATCCCACTTTAGTGAACACTCTTAACGTAGTAGTTTAGAGCTAAACTAAAACTTGAGTCACTTTAGATGGGAATACTTGGTGAAAATGAATTGTGAAAACCTTGGAATGATGAGTCATTCTATTGAGATGTTTTGACATGTGTTGAGAAACACAAATGGTTTATGATGATGATAATGTTGAGGCATGAGCCTTAGCCCCTTTACAAAAAATGATGGTTGGATTCAGATGCGATACCATTCCAATTTTACCGTACAACCACAATACCTAATTGGGTGAGGCTTAGCCGGAAATTTATATGCATTAGTATTAGTTCCCTTGCGGGAGAGGTTTGAGCTGAGGCTACCTCTCAATGTTGTCCACCTATGCAGTGCCCAAGATGACAGATGGTCATGGTTGGGAGGCCATGCTCATAGGAGAGGTGCTTATACTAGAGTGTGTAAAGGAAAGGTTATGTTTGATTATCTGCATACTAAGTATGATGATTTAGGGTTATCCCTGACAGATGTATCGAATCTTGTGGTGAAAGTGTACCACCTCTGTAGAGTGTCAAACTATTCGAATAGCCGCGTCCGCGGTTATGGACAGTTGGAGTGGCCATACTGTTTCGTTGTCAGATGTTTTCAAAATGACTTATAAAATGAATGATGAATCTTGACTTAACCACAACAGAGTTGTGACTATGACACTAGCTTCCCAACTTAAGTGATTCTAGAACTTTATTTTATCTTTCTTTGTTTTAGAACTCAGCTTAGGTTTCAAACTTAACTTCATAGTTAAACTTAGCGTTAGCATTTCACACTAGTACTATCTTACTTATTCGTGGTAGTTTGCGAGTACTTAAAGAGTACTCATGGCTTCTGTCCCTGGCTATTATCATGGCCAGACTATGAAGGAGATTACCAAGATGACGGACAGCAGGACGGCTATGATAACTAGGACTATCTGCCTTCGTCAGTATTGCCTGTGCCCCTGAAGATGGACCCCACCGCTACGCTTATTACTTATTCCGCTGCTTGTTGTATTACGACTGGATCATGAGATTCTTATTTGTAAGACCTTATTTATGGTTTGTAATGGATGATGTACTGTGATATCCAATCTGTTATGTCTCACAAAAATGGTAATCTTGGGATTGCGATGTATGACATAACAGGCATCTGGGATTAAAAATCCGGGTGTTGACAAGTTGGTATCGGGGCCATCCTGACCATAGGAGACCCTAGTTAGAATGGACGTCCGAACAAAAATTTAATTTCAAAACCAAAGTGAGTACTTATGAAAAACTATTTCCTCTCTTACCCTTGGGAATTCATTCTTTCTAAAAAATTCATGTTCCTCAAATTCTTACATTACTACATAAAATTTGACACACTTGATCACTTGACTAACTTCCTCATCCTTAATTCTTGTAGATGGAGACTCAGTTCAGCAAGTTCTACCAGTTGGGCAACGGAGGCCAACTGATCTTTGAGAGGGATCAAGATTCACTGTCGGAGTTATTGGGACGCCCACATCTGGAGTTTCTTGGAGCTCAACTTCCTGGACCCCCAGGAGGAGATTTAAAGTGGCTAGTCACCGTTGATCTTCGAGGAAGCATAAAAGCACCAACATCCGGGAGAATCTAGTTCTCCGTAAGGGAGAACAACTGGCTAGATGGATTAGCCATGGCAATGCATGAAGCTCTCGCACGTCTATGTGCCCTCCGTGTTAACCAAATCCAAGGAACCCGCTTTGCGCACTATGCAAGGCGTGACTTCATGGGAATGCTGATGGAGATGCCTAGTCACCCGGAGTTGAAGCGTCAAGTGGAGAACCTTGACTTCCTGTTGTACGATCGCTAGAAGGAGTTAGACAATGCTAGGGAGTTTTCCAACCACAACCGTGCCATTGCCGACCAGAAGGCCCAGACTTTCTCACTGCTAGTCAAGGACCGTCAGTCTCTTCGCCTCCAGCATGAAAAGAAGGATCGCACCATCACCCGTCTTCGCAAGAAGGTGGCCGACCTCGAGAAGACCGTCAAGGAGCAAGAAGCTCAGCTTGCAGCAAAGGAGGAAGAAGAGGAGGGTGAAGACATCCAGGGAGACATGGATTCTTACCTCAGCAATGATGATGACTTTCTGGAGGAGGATGCCGTGGACTTCTACACTGACGATGATGACTCCGACTTCATCAACGATGAGTAGATGCACTAGAGCACTGTCGTAGCATGAGATGTATCGGTCCCACTGTATCGTAGCTTGTAGAATGGTTCTTAAAACCATCTGTTTTCCTTGTTGTGGTGTGTGTGTGTGTTTGTATCATGTGCTTGTTTGAATGAATGAAAAGAAGTTAGTTGCAAAACCTGAGTCAAAGTTAGCTTTGAAACCAAAACCATGAACCTTAGAACTTTCCCTCTTACCCCTTTATCTACCTCAATCTTCAGATGACTCGTGGAAACCATGGAGGGAGCATCTCATCGCAAGACCCAATGCTGTAGATCCTGCTGAATCTCATCGCAGACGGAGAAGCAAGCAGGGCAGAGCGCCAAGTAATCTAGCAACACTGCAACAGATCGCCCAAATGGCTCTCAACAACCAAGGGCATGGAAATCAGGATCATCAAGGATCCAAGCGGAAGAACTTCCAGAATACTAATCCCCCAATCTTTAGCACCTCAGAGAACCCATTAGATGCTGATGACTGGTTGCAGACAGTGGAGAACAATTTGGAAGTAGCCAGAGTTGATGACAACGAGAAAGTTCTCTTTGCCACCCCACTACTTGGCAGGAGATGCAAGAGCCTGGTGGAACAGCATCCGCCTGATGAACCATGGTCAAGTGATGACATGGGAAGCCTTCAAGATCAAGTTCAGCTGCACCCACGTGCCGCAGGGTCTAGTCACCCGAATAAGGGATGAATTCAGAGAGTTGAAGCAGGGCAGAATGACTGTGGTGGAGTACCGTGACAGATTCTTTTTGCTTGCAAGGTACGCCCCTGATGAGATCAACATGGAGGCCAAGAAGAAGAGAGATTCCTGAACGGACCGCATGACGAGATGCAAACTGTCCTCGTCAACATCCATTTCGAGGATCTCGAAGAGCTAGTCGACTCTGCCATTCATATGGCAGGGAAGATTAATCAGGCAAACGGCAACCGCAAACGTCGTATGATGCAGCAATCTGGATCCAACAGTCACCAGAAGTACCGTCCCAACCCCTCACTAGGATATGCACCCAGAAACAACCGACCCCCAATGTCTCGCCCAAGCTACCCCAACCGTAGCAGAGGCAATGTGAAGTCCGGAGGGAACAACAACAACCCCGGCAACACCAGCAATTTTAATAGAGCACCTCCCAAGAACAACAACAACAACTCCAACTCTGCACCCAGAACTGGCAGCAATGTTGTGCCTATCACAGCAAAAGACAAGTCCTAGATAACTTGTTTCGAGTGTGGAGTGAAGGGTCACTATTCCAATGAGTGTCCCAAGAAGACTACCGCCACTGCCAATGTGAATACCCCCGCTCAACAGTAGCGTCATGTTCAACCAGGGAGAAGGTTTGCCCCAGGGAACCCTCACAACCGCAACGGCCGTCTCTTCCACATGAACATAGAGGAAGCCCAAGAAGCGCCAGCCATAGTGCTGGGTATGTTTTTGTCAACTTAGTTTCAGCAAGGGTATTGTTTGATTCAGGAGCATCGCATTCATTTGTCACCGAAGAATTTGCATGCACTAGTAAGATTCACCCAACCAACTTGAAGCATGTCATGATAGTTCAAATCCCCGGTTCAACTACAAAAGCTAGAAAAATTTGCAAAGCTATGCCTATCCGGATACATGGGATAGATTTTTATGCCAACCTAATCGTACTCGGAACCAAAGGATTGGAAGTAGTACTAGGTATGGACTGGATGTCAAGGCATAAAGGAATGATAGACTGTGCTAAGAAAGCCATCACCATGACCAGTAGCTCTGGAGTCACAATAGAGTATATATCTGAAACCTTACCTCATCAATTCAAGTGCAACAAGAGTCTAGCCTTACCCACCATAGACCAAGTCCGAGTAGTCTGTGAATACCCCGACGTATTTCCAGATGAATTGCCAGGTATGCCCCCGGATAGGGATATTGAGTTCATTATCGAACTAATCCCCAGAACCGGACCCATAGCCCAGAGACCCTATAGCATGAAACCCTCAGAGTTAGTGGAATTAAAGAAGCAGTTGGATGCTATGTTAGCAACAGGCTTGATTCAACCAAACGCTTCGCCATGGAGGTCACCAGTGTTATTCATCGACAAGAAAGATGGAGGCAACCGCCTGTGCACAAATTATAGAAAACTGAATGACGTCACCATAAAAAACAAGTACCCCTTGCCAAAGATAGAGGATCTATTTGATCAGTTGACTGGTGCCCAGGTATTCTCAAAGATTGATCTTAGGACTGGTTATCACCAACTTAAGATTCGTGCAACGGATATTCCGAAGACTGCCTTTACTACTCGTTATGGTTTATACGAGTATACGGTTATGTCTTTGGATTAACCAATGCCCCTGCTTATTTCATGAATCTCATGAATAAGATCTTGATGAATTTCCTAGATACGTTTGTCATTGTGTTTATCGATGATATCCTTATCTACTCCAAGTCAGAAGAAGAGCATGAGCAACATCTGAGAATCATCCTAGAAACCCTGAGGGAGCATTGGTTATATGCCAAGTTCAGCAAGTGTGAGTTTTGGCTGAAAGAAGTGGGATTCCTAGGACATATGTGTTTGCCGGAGGAGTCTCTATTGATCCCGCCAAGATCAAAGATGTCGAAGCATGGGAAGCCCCAACCACTCAAACCCAAGTCCGTGCATTTCTCGGATTGGCGGGATATTACCGCAAGTTCATAGAAGGATTCTCGAGCATCGCTAGACCCGTGATCCAATTGTTGAAGAAGGACAAGAAGTTTGAATGGACCGACAAATGAGAAGCCAATTTCCAGGAACTAAAGAAGAGATTGATATCAACCCCAATATTGATCATGCTAGATATCAAGAAGCCGTTTGATGTATATTGTGATGCATCCAAGATTGGTATCGGATGTGTATTGATGCAGGAAGGCAAAGTTATCGTATATCTGTCTCGACAACTGAAGCAGCATGAGCAGAACTATCTGACCCATGATCTTGAATTAGCAGCCATAGTTTTGGCATTGAAGACATGGCATCATTATCTTATGGGTAATCGCTGTGAGATTTACTCAGATCACAAGAGCTTGAAGTATATTTTCAGTCAGAAGGAGCTGAATATGAGGCAAAGGAGATGGATAGAGTTAATTAAGGATTATGACCTTGACATTCACTATTAGCCCGACAAAGCCAATGTGGTAGCGGATGCTCTTAGTAGATTGCCTTGTAGGCTAAACACTGATGGGTTCGTAGCATGGAAAACAAAAAATTTCTACCGCAAGAACGAACAAACCCAGATCTAATCTAGATAAAAGCCAAGATCTAATCTATTAGACATGTGCAACGAGATAGATAGGAACTAACCCTCGTAGATCCGAAAGCGTTAACGAGATTAGATCTCGTGGTTGATGTAGTCGATCACTTGCCGATCTCAAGATCGTGTGGATGATCCTTCCGGCGTCGTGTTCCAGCAGCGCTTCCGCAGTCGGTCAAGTGGACGATCCTTCCGGCGCCGCGTTTCGGCAGCGCTTCCGCAGTCGGTCACACGTGCGGAGTCGAAGCAGACCTTCCTCTCCTCGTTCCAGCGCAGCGGAGGTAGTAGATCTTCTCCACGGAATCCCAGCAGCACGACGGCGTGGTGGTGGTGGAGTCGAGAATTCTACAGGGCTTCCCTATGCCTGTGCAGAAGAAGGAGGAGGAGAGAGGCGGCAGAGATTGGAGTTATGAGAGCTTGGCTTGGAGGGGGCGCCCCTGCCCTTCTATTTAAGGGGGGAGGGCACCTTGGGGAGGGGGAGTCCTTGTAGGACTCCCCTCCTCTAGGGCCGGCGGATTGGAGGGGGAGGAGTCCTCCTCCCCCACGACTCCTAGTCTTGACCCACCAGGACTCCTTTGATCCCTTCCTTGGTTTTCAAGCAAACTCCAAGAAACCTCCAGAACCTTCCGGACATTCCGAACCTTCTAGAACCCTCATGCAATACTCCGGAACATTTCCTAACTCAGAAAATGATCCCCAATATATGAATCTATTCTCCGACATTACGGATCTCTCGTGATGTCCCCGATCCATTCCGAGACTCTGAACAACATTCGGTCTCCAACGCACATTCCATATCTACTTAAAACAACTCAAACCTTAAGTGTGTCACCCTACGGTTCGTGAATATGTAGACATGATAGAGACACATCTCCTATCAATAACCATCAGCAGGACCTGGAGATCCATAATGGCTCCCACATACTCAACGATGACCTCGTGATCGATTGAACCATTTACATACGAAACCAATTCCCTTTGTCATGCGATACTATACTTATCCGAGGTTTGATCGTCAGTATCTCCATACCTAGTTCTACCCCGTTACTGATAAGTACTCTTTACTCGTTCCGTGATATGTCATCCCTTGTGACCCAGTCACATGCTTGCAAGCTAACTAGATGACATTCCACCGAGAGGGCCCATAGCATATCTATTCCGTCATATGGATG
>CAJUXJ010001808.1:0-14469 GCA_910589775.1 Avena eriantha | reverse complement strand
GTAGGCCCCAGGTGTGACCCCCCTACCCGGACATGCGTTAACGCTTGGTAAAATCCTGGATCTATACGTGGAAACTCCCGCCGCGGGACAACCGGGCCTAGAATGTGCAAAGTGGGCCCAACCTTGCTCTCCATGTACATATGTCCTAAAAAAACCAAAACAGTAGAAAGGTCCACCGGCTACCCTCGTACGGAGATTGCTATAGGGGTAGACGATCCGGGGCCCCGTCTCTAGGGTTTCGCCGGAGGAAGACCACACAGAGCATCAGAATCACATAAAAACTAGCATGTGACCCTAGCAAATGTGTGATAGTGGTTCAAGGTTGGTAGGTGCCATGCATAGGCCCCAGGTGTGACCCCCCCTACCCGGACATGCGTTAACGCTTGGTAAAATCCTGGATCTGTACGTGGAACTCCCGCCGCGGACAACCGGGGCATAGAATGTTGCAAAGTGGGCCCAACCTTTGCTCTCCATGTACATATGTCCTAAAGAACCTAAACAAGTAGAAAGGTCCACCGGGCTACCCTCGTACGGAAGATTGCTATAGGGGTAGGACGATCGGGGCCCCCGTCTAGGGTTTCACCGGAGGAAGACCACCGAGCCGTCAGAATCAGATAAAAACTTGCATGTGCCCCTAGCACATGTGTGTGATAGTGGTGCAAGGTTGGTAGTGCCATGCTTAGGCCCCAGGTGTGACCCCCCCTACCCGGACATGCGTTAACGCTTGGTAAAATCCTGGATCTATACGTGGAAACTCCCGCCGCGGGACAACCGGGGCATAGAATGTGGCAGAAGTGGGCCCAACCTTTGCTCTCCATGTACATATGTCCTAAACAACCAAACAAGTAGAAAGGTCCACCGGGCTACCCTCGTACGGAGATTGCTATAGGGGTAGACGATTCCGGGGCCCCCGGTCTAGGGTTTCGCCTGGAAGAAGACCACCCGAGCATCGGAATCACATAAAACTGCATGTGCCCGCTAGCACATGTGTGTGATAGTGGTGTATGGTTGGTAGGTGCCATGCGTAGGCCCCATGTGTGACCCCCCCTTGCCCGGACATGCGTTAACGCTTGGTAAAATCCTGGATCTGTACGTGGAAACTCCTCGCTGCGGGCCAACCGGGGCCTAGAATTGGCAAAGTGGGACCAAACTTTTCTCTCCATGTACATATGGTCCTAAACAAAACCAAAACAGGAAGTAAGGTCCATCAGGCTACCCTTAGTACGGAGATTGCTATAGGGGTAGACGATTCGGGGCCCCCGGTCTAGGGTTTCGCTGGAAGAAGACCACCGGAGCATCGGAATCACATAAAACATGCATGTGCCCCTAGCACATGTGTGTGATAGTGGTGTATGGTTGGTAGGTGCCATGTGTAGGCCCCAGGTGTGACCCCCCTACCCGGACATGCGTTAACGCTTGGTAAAATCCTGGATCTGTACGTGGAAACTCCCGCCGCGGGACAACCGGGGCCTAGAATGTTTGCAAAGTGGGCCCAACCTTTTCTCTCCATGTACATATGTCCTAAACTAACCAAAACTAAGTAGAAAGGTCCACCGGGCTACCCTCGTACGGAGATTGCTATAGGGTAGACGATCCGGGGCCCCGGTCTAGGGTTTCACCTGGAGGAAGACCACCGGAGCGATCAGAATTAGATAAAACCTTGCATGTGCCCCTAGCACATGTTTGTGATAGTGGTGAAATGTTGGTAGGTGCCATGCGTAGGCCCCAGGTGTGACCCCCCTACCCGGACATGCGTTAACGCATGGTAAAATCCTGGATCTATACGTGGAAACTCCCGCCACGGGACAACCGGGGCATAGAATGTGGCAAAGTGGGCCCAACCTTTACTCTCCATGTACATATGTCCTAAATGAACCAAAACAAGTAAGAAAGGTCCACCGGGCTAACCTCGTACGGATATTGCTATCGGGGTAAACGATCCGGGGGCCCCGGTCTAGGGTTTCGCCGGACGAAGACCATGGAGCGTCGGAATCACATGAAAACTTGCATGTGCCCCTAGCACATGTGTGTGATAGTGGTGGAAGGTTGGTAGGTGCCATGCGTAGGCCCTAGGTGTGACCCCCTACCCGGACATGCGTTAACGCTTGGTTAAAATCCTGAATCTATACGTGGAAACTCCCGCCGCGGGACAACCGGGCCTAGAATGTGGCAAAGTGGGCCCAAACTTTGATCTCCATGTACATAAGTCCTAAACAAACCAAAACAAGTTTAAAGGTCCACCGGGCTACCCTCGTACGGAGATTGCTATAGGGGTAGACGATCCGGGGGCCCCGGTCTAGGCATTCGCCGGAGGAAGACCACCAGAGCATCGGAATCACATAAAACATGCATGTGCCCCTAGCACACGTGTGTGATAGTGGTGAAAGGTTGGTTGGTGCCATGCGTAGGCCCCAGGTGTGAACCCCCCTACCCGGACATGCGTAAACGCTTGGTAAAATCCTGGATCTATACGTGGAAACTCCCGCCGCGGGACAACCGGGCCTAGAATGTTGCAAAGTGGGCCCAACCTTTTCTCTCCATGTACATATGTCCTAAACAAACCAAAACAAGTAGAAAGGTCCACCGGGCTACCCTCGTACGGAGATTGCTATAGGGGTAGACGATTCGGGGCCCCGGTCTAGGGTTTCACTGGAGTAAGACCACCGGAGCATCGGAATCACATAAAAACATGCATCTGCCCTAGACAGTGTGTGATAGTGGTGCAAGATTGGTAGGTGCCATGCGTAGGGCCCCAGGTGTGACCCTCCCTACCCGGACATTGCGTTAACTCTTGGTAAAATCCTGGATCTGTACGTGGAAACACCCGACGCGGGACAACCGGGGCCTAGAATTGTTGCAAAGTGGGCCCAACCTTTTCTCTCCATGTACATATGTCCTAAACAAACGAAAACAAGTAGAAAGGTCCACCGTGCTACCCTCGTACGGAGATTCCTATAGGGGTAAACGATCCGGGGGCCACTGTCTACGGTTTCGCCGGAGGAAGACCACCGGAGCATCAGAATCACATAAAAACTAGCATGTGCCCCTAGCACATGTGTGTGATAGTGGTTCAAGGTTGGTAGGTGCCATGCGTAGGCCCCAGGTGTGACCCCCCTACCCGGACATGCGTTAACGCATGGTAAAATCCTGGATCTGTACGTGGAAACTCCCGCCGCGGGACAACCGGGGCCTAGAATGTTGCAAAGTGGACCTAACCTTTGCTCTCCATGTACATATGTCCTAAACAACCTAAACAAGTAGAAAGGTCCACCGGGTTACCCTCGTACGGAGATTGCTATAGGGGTAGACGATCTGGGGCCCCGGTCTAGGCTTTCACCGGAGGAAGACCACCGGAGCGTCAGAATCACATAAAAACTTGCATGTGCCCCTAGCACATGTGTGTGATAGTGGTGCAAGGTTGGTAGGTGCCATGCGTAGGCCCCAGGTGTGACCCCCCTACCCGGATATGCGTTAACGCTTGGTAAAATCCTGGATCTATACGTGGAAACTCCCGCCACGGGACAACCGGGGCATAGAATGTGGCAGAGTGGGACCAACCTTTCTCTCCATGTACATATGTCCTAAACAAACCAAAACAAGAAGTAAGGTCCATCGGGCTACCCTTGTACGGAGATTGCTATAGGGGTAGACGATTCGGGGCCCCCGGTCTAGGGTTTCACTGGAAGAAGACCACCGGAGCATCGGAATCACATAAAAACATGAATGTGCCGCTAGCACATGTGTGTGATAGTGGTGTATGGTTGGTAGGTGCCATGCGTAGGCCCCATGTGTGACCCCCCCTTGCCGGACATGCGTTAACGCTTGGTAAAATCCTGGATCTGTACGTGGAAACTCCCGCTGCGGGCCAACCGGGGCCTAGAATGTGGCAAAGTGGGACCAAACTTTTCTCTCCATGTACATATGTCCTAAACAAACCAAAACAGGAAGTAAGGTCCATCAGGCTACCCTTGTACGGAGATTGCTATAGGGGTAGACGATTCGGGGCCCCCGGTCTAGGGTTTCGCTGGAAGAAGACCACCGGAGCATCGGAATCACATAAAAACATGCATGTGCCCCTAGCACATGTGTGTGATAGTGGTGTATGGTTGGTAGGTGCCATGCGTAGGCCCCATGTGTGACCCCCCTACCCGGACATGCGTTAACGCTTGGTAAAATCCTGGATCTGTATGTGGAAACTCCCGCCGCGGGACAACCAGGCCCTAGAATGTTGCAAAGTGGGCCCAACCTTTTCTCTCCATGTACATATGTCCTAAACTAACCAAAATAAGTAGAAAGGTCCACCGGGCTACCCTCGTACGGAGATTGCTATAGGGTAGACGATCCGGGGCCCCGGTCTAGGGTTTCACCGGAGGAAGACCACCGGAGCGTCAGAATCAGATAAAACCTTGCATGTGCCCCTAGAACATTTTTGTGATAGTGGTGAAATGTTGGTAGGTGCCATGCGTAGGCCCCAGGTGTGACCCCCCTACCCGGACATGCGTTAACGCATGGTAAAATCCTGGATCTATACGTGGAAACTCCCGCCACGGGACAACCGGGGCATAGAATGTGGCAAAGTGGGCCCAACCTTTACTCTCCATGTACATATGTCCTAAATGAACCAAAACAAGAAGAAAGGTCCACCGGGCTAACCTCGTACGGATATTGCTATCGGGGTAAACGATCCGGGGGCCCCGGTCTAGGGTTTTGCCGGACGAAGACCACGGGAGCGTCGGAATCACATGAAAACTTGCATGTGCCCCTAGCACATGTGTGTGATAGTGGTGGAAGGTTGGTAGGTGCCATGCGTAGGCCCTAGGTGTGACCCCCTACCTGGACATGCGTTAACGCTTGGTAAAATCCTGAATCTATACGTGGAAACTCCCGCCGCGGGACAACCGGGCCTAGAATGTGGCAAAGTGGGCCCAAACTTTGATCTCCATGTACATAAGTCCTAAACAAACCAAACAAGTTTAAGGTCCACCGGGCTACCCTCGTACGGAGATTGCTATAGGGGTAGACGATCCGGGGGCCCCGGTCTAGGCATTCGCCGGAGGAAAACCACCAGAGCATCGGAATCACATAAAACATGCATGTGCCCCTAGCACACGTGTGTGATAGTGGTGAAAGGTTGGTACGTGCCATTCATAGGCCCCATGTGTGAACCCCCCTACCCGGACATGCGTTAACGTTTGGTAAGATCCTGGATCTATACGTGGAAACTCCCGCCACGGGACAACCGGGGCCTAGAATGTTACAAAGTGGGCCCAACCTTTTCTCTCCATGCACATATGTCCTAAAAAAACCAAAACAAGTAGAAAGGTCCACCGGGCTACCCTCGTACGGAGATTACTATAGGGGTAGACGATTCTGGGCCCCAGGTCTAGGGTTTCGCCGGAGGAAGACCACCGGAGCATCGGAATCACATAAAAACATGCATGTGCCCCTAGAACAGTGTGTGATAGTGGTGCAGGGTTGGTAGGTGCCATGCGTAGGCCCCAGGTGAGACCCTCCCTACCCGGACATGCGTTAACGCTTGGTAAAATCCTGGATCTGTACGTGGAAACTCCAGCCGCAGGACAACCGGGGCATAGAATGTTGCAAAGTGGGCCCAACCTTTGCTCTCCATGTACATATGTCCTAAACAAACCAAAACAAGTAGAAAGGTCCACCCGGCTACCCCCGTATGGAAATTGCTATAGGGGTAGGCGATTCGGGGCCCCCGGTCTAGGGTTTCACCGGAGGAAGGCCACCGGTCCGTTAGAATCAGATAAAACTTGCATGTGCCCCTAGCACATGTGTATGTTAGTGGTCAAAGGTTGGTAGGTGCCATGCGTAGGCCCCAGGTGTGACCCCCCTACCCGGACATGCGTTAACGCTTGGTAAAATCCTGGTTCTATACGTGGAAACTCCCGTCGCGGGACAACCGGGGCATAGAATGTAGCAAAGTGGGTCCCACCTTTGCTCTCCATGTACATTATGTCGTAAACAAACCAAACCAAGTAGAAAGTCGACCGGGCTACCCTCGTACGGAGATAGCTATAGGGGTCAACGATCCGGGGCCCCCGGTCTAGGGTTTCGCGGAGCGGCAGGAAGACCACCAGATCGTCGGAATCACATGAAAACTTGCATGTTCCCCCTAGCACATGTGTGTGATAGTGGTTGCAAGGTTGGTAGGTGCAATGCGTATGCCCCAGGTGTGACCCCCCCCTACCCGGACATGCGTTAACGCTTGGTAACATCTGGATCTATACGTGGAAACTCCTGCCGCGGGACACCGGGGCCTAGAATATGGCAAAGTGGGCCCAACTTTTCTCTCCATGTACATATGTCCTAAACAAACCAAAACAATAAGTAAGGTCCATCGGGGCCCCTCCGGTCTAGGGTTTCGTTGAAGAAGAAGACCACGGAGCATCGGAATCACATAAAAACTTGCATGTGCCCCTAGAACATGTGTGTATAGTGGTGTAAGGTTGGTAGGTGCCATGCGTAGGCCCCAGGTGTGACCCCCCCTACCCGGACATGCGTTAACGCTTGGTAATATCCTGGATCTATACGTGGAAAGTCCCGCCACGGGACAACCGGGGCATAGAATGTGGCAGAGTGGGCCCAACCTTTGATCTCCATGTACATATGTCCTAAATGAACCAAAACAAGTTGAAAGGTCCACCAGGATACCCTCGTACGGAGATTGCTATAGGGTAAATGATCCGGGGGGCCCGGTCTTGGGTTTCGCCGGAGGAAGACCACCGAAGCGTCAGAATCACATAAAAACTGGCATGTGCCCCTAGCACATGTGTGTGATAGTGGTGCAAGGTTGGTAGGTGCCATGCGTAGGCTCCAGGTGTGACCCCCTCTACCCGGACATGTGTTAACGCTTGCTAAAATCCTAGATCTGTACGTGGAAACTCCAGCTGCGGGACAACCGGGGCATAGAATGTGGCAAAGTGGGCCCAAACTTTTCTCTCCATGTACATATGTCCTAAACCAACCAAAAAAAGTAGAAAGGTCCACCGGCTACCCTCGTACTAAGATTGTTATAGGGGTAGACGATCTGGGGCCCCCGTTCTAGGGTTTCGCCGGAGGAAGACCACCTGAGCGTCGGAATCACATGAAAACTTGCATGTGCCCCTAGCACATGTGTGTGATAGTGGTGCAAGGTTGGTAGGTGCCATGCATAGGCATCAGGTATATACCCTCAAACAAAGAAGTTTAGGGGGGTCGATCTACGAGGCCCACTTCTAGGATTTGCCTGGGAAACTAGCACCGGAGCACCGAGATGTCTCCAAATATTACGTAATATAACCACACAAGAATTATAGATAAAGTTTCATATTAGAATAATATAATAAAATATAATCGTGTTTTATTTAGCTACGCTGACGGCCTTGCCGTTGGCCTAGCTTTAGCCGCACAATTTTGTATAAGCTACGCCGACGGCCTTGCTTTCTAGTGGATAAGGCCCACACGGGGCATCCTCCATCCCGAGCCCTCCCTTTCCCCCGCCCCGCGAGCCACCCATCCGAGCTTCCACAGCCGCTACCGCCGGCCGTCACCGCACCCGCCCATCGCCACCGCCACCGCTTGTCACCGTCGTTCCCTCTCTCCCCTTGAGTCGCCCCTGCTGGCCCCTCCTTCTCTTCCTACCGCCTGCCCCGAGCTCCCCCACCCCACCTCTCCCGCCGCCCCTAGCCCACCTCTCTCCGTCACCCCTCCGCCACTCCCCGCCCTATCCTTGGCCCCTGCTGCCCCTCTCCGCCCTAGCAATGGCCCCTGCCGCCCTGCCCCTGTCGCCCCTCCTGCCCTGCCCCTGTCGCCCCTCCCCTGCCTCTGCCGTCCCCTCTTCGGCCGAGCCTTGGCCAGTGTCACCCCTCCATGGCCGAGCCCCGTCCCTGCACCTACCGCCCCTCCCCATCCAAAGCCACTGCCTTCTCCCACTGCTTGGCCTAATACATGGTATATTTTCTATTTTTTGCACTAGGTTTAATTAGAATAGGAAATAATCTTTATATTTTGCACTAGGGTTAATTAGAAAAGAAAATAAATGTTAATTAGACTTGGCCTATTTGTGTTTGTCACATATATGCAAAAAGAAATTGTGTTTGTCACATATATGGAAACCAAAAGGAAATACATACTAATTGGACTAGGCCGCACTAGGACTACTTGTGTTTGTCACATATATGAAAAAAGTTGTATCAGACATATTGTCAGACATATTATATTTCTTCGTGCAGGTTTTTCGAAGCCGCCGTTGTCTCGGAGCCCCCGCAATCTTGGAGCCCCCTCGTCTCGGAGCCTCCGCCGTTCAACTACCACCAAGGGTGAGCTAGAACTCCATCTCATCTGTCGCATTTTTTTATGTCAGTAGATTCCATTTCCACGCCAAATCGCGTCACCTAGGTGTCATTTCCCGTCTGTGAGTGTTACGCGGATAAATATGCATTAGAGGTCGCATATTATGAACCGTAATGCTTGCGGCATTTACAGGACAGTCGGCGGATGCGTAGTTGGATACGTTCTCCATGCTCTACCCTAGTCCGAGTCAGGATTTCAGCAGCGCCTCCCCGTTGTTCTCCGAATGCACATCCTCTCGGCTTTTTGCTGAGATGTGTATCGGGAGAGCAGCGGGGAGGTGCTGCCGAAATTCTGTCTCGGAGTAGGGTAGAGCATGGAGAATTTACCCAATCTACGGATCCAGGTGGCTGCTAGGAACCTCTATGCCTATTAGAGATGTAGGTCATGCGTGTTGTCTCGTAGAGAAATAAAAAATATGATGCATTTAGTTTAATGCTATTATTTGATATGAAATGCCATGTTTATTGTTTGGCTCCCAATAAAGCAGAGGATGGCTAATAATGGGTGGATGTACAGTGGCCGTATTAGTGTTGTTGACAAAACAGAGGAGTGGCTATGGAAGACCGATCATCTTAGTGAAGGAGTTAGCGCGTGGTTCTAGGGCAGCCCTTCTTCCAACTTGCCCTTGCACTCAATTGTAATAAGCATCATCGTCAGTCCAAGGATGTTATGAGAAAACACCTTTTGAAATCAAGGTATATGCCGGACTTCGTCACGACGATCGATTTTACTCAGTACGACCGTGGCAGAGGTGAGGTGATGTGGCAGCGGATCAATGGCAATGATGGCGATGGGATTAGGAACTTGTTAGATGATCTCCGTGATGCCAACATGGTAGATTCGCCATCTTCAGGTGAACCAGAGGAACTACCAGAACCGGAAGAACCGCGTGAACCGGAGGAACCAGAGCCAAGCGTGAAGGCCTTCTATGATATGATGGCCTCGGCTAAGAGGCCTTTGTACGAGGGTTCAAAAATTTCTCAGCTTGATGCCATCTCGTAATTACTAACTAAAAAGCTCCAGTACGGAATCACCCGTTCATGCTTTGAAGATCATCTGCAGACATTTGGAAACATGTTGCCCGAAGGGCATTGTCTGCCTAAAACCATGTACGAAGTGAAGAAAATAGTGCGAGCGCTCAACATGGAATACGAAAAGATAGATTGTTGTCCAAAAGGCCGCCTCTTGTTTTGGAAACAGTTTGCGGATGACAAGTACTGTAGCAAGTGTGGGGCCTATAGGTATCATGAGGTAAAGGGAGCTGATGGTCAGATGACATAGTCAAAAGTCGCTATGAAGATTCTTCGTTATCTCCCGTTCATAAAAAGAATCCAGCGGCTTTACATGACCAAAGAGTCTGCCACACAAATGACATGGCACAAGACGGGGAAGAGATACGAGGACGAGCACTGGACGGGTAAAGATGGGACATCCATCTAATGGTAAGGCATGGAAGAACTTTGATAGAGACCACCCCGAGGAGGCTGTAGAGGCTCAAAACGTCAGAGTTGCGATAGCAACCGATGGATTCAATCCATATGGTATGTTGATTGCCTCCTATAGTTGCTGGCCCGTATTTGTTGTTCCGCTCAATCTCCCTCCCGGAGCCCTAATGCAAAGGAAGACCATATTCCTATCGCTGAGCATTCTAGGGCCTGAATACCCGGGGAAGAATTTGACTGTCTACATGCAGCCGCTGAAGATCTGAGCCACTCTTGGCACCACGGGACATTGACATACGACCGTGCATCAAAGACTAACTTCTATATGAAAGTTTGGTTCCACTATTCCATGCACGACATGCCTGGGCATGCCCTATTCTGCGGATGGTGTACAGCTGGTAAGTGGCCATGCCCAGTGTGCAGGCACCTACTTGAGTTCCTTTGGCTAAAGGCGGGTAAAATGTATTCCGTACTTGACACACATCGACCGTACCTCACAAGAGAGCATCGATTTAGAGAAGAAAAAAGAACTTCATCAAGGGAAAATTTGTGCTTGAAGAAAAAAAGATACCAACGTTCGATGGTGTAGTTGTTGATACCGAGCTACGTGCTCTTGTGCGTACTGAGTCCGGTGTCCCACAATTTGCAGGATATGGTGTAACGCACAACTGGACTCACGAGGCCGGCATAACGAAGCTCGCATATTACAAGGACCTCGAACTTCCCTATAACATCGATGTGATCCACACCGAAAAGAACGTCACAGAGTCCCTTTTTTACGCCGTCCTGAATATTCCTGAGAAGTTAAAGGACAATTTAAAGGAGAGAGTCAATGTTGAGGAGCTATGTGATAGGAAGAGACTACACATGCAACCTCCTGAACGCAATCGGAAAAATTAGGTAGGTGCCATGCGTAGGCCCCAGGTGTCATTGCATGTGTGTTCTTTTGCACATACAACATATGTGTGATAGTGGTGCAAGGTTGGTAGGTGCCATATGTAGGCCCTAGGTGTGACCCCACCTACCCGGACATGCGTTAACGCTTGGTAAAATCCTGGATCTATACGTGGAAACTCCCGCCGCGGGACAACCGGGGCCTAGAATGTGGCAAAGTGGGCCCAGCCTTTTCTCTCCATGTACATATGTCCTAAACAAACCAAAACAAGAAGTAAGGTCCATCGGGCTACCCTCGTACGGAGATTGCTATAGGGGTAGACGATCCGGGGCCCCCTGGTCTAGGGTTTCACTAGAAGAAGACCACCGGAGCATCGGAATCACATAAAAACATGCATGTGCCCCTAGCACATGTGTGTGATAGTGGTGCAAGGTTGGTTTGTGCCATGCGTATGCCCCATGTGTGACCCCCCTCCCCAGACATGCGTTAACGCTTGGTAAACTCCTGGATCTGTACATGGAAACTCCCGTCGCAGGACAACCGGCGACTAGAATGTTGCAAAGTGGGCCCAACCTTTGCTCTCCATGTACATATGTCCTAAACAAACCAAAACAAGTAGAAAGGTCCACCGTGCTACCCTCGTACGGAGATTCCTATAGGGGTAGACGATCCGGGGGCCCCGGTCTAGGGTTTCGCCGGAGGAAGACCACCGGAGCAACAGTATCACATGAAAACTTGCATGTGCCCCTAGCACATGTGTGTGATAGTGGTGCAAGGTTGGTAGGTGCCATGCGTAGGCCCCAGCTGTGACCCCCCTACCCGGACATGCGTTAACGCATGGTAAAATCCTGGATCTGTACGTGGAAACTCCCGCCGCGGGACAACAGGGGCCTAGAATGTTGCAAAGTGGACCTAACCTTTTCTCTCCATGTACATATGTCCTAAATGAACCAAAATAAGTAGAAAGGTCCACCGGGTTACCCTCGTACGGAGATTGCTATAGGAGTAGACGATCTAGGGCCCCCGGTCTAGGCTTTCACCGGAGGAAGTCCACCGGAGTGTCGGAATCACATAAAAACTTGCATGTGCCCCTACAACATATGTGTGATAGTGGTTCAAGGTTGGTAGGTGCCATGCGTAGGCCCCAGGTATGAACCCTCCTACCCAGACATGCGTTAACGCTTGGTAAAATCCTGGATCTATACGTGGAAACTCCCGCCGCGGGACAACCGGGCCCTAGAATGTTACAAAGTGGGCCCAACCTTTTCTGTCCATGTACATATGTCCTAAACAAACCAAAACAACTAGAAAGGTCCACCGGGCTACCCTCGTACGGAGATTGCTATAGGGGTAGACGATCCGGGGCCCCCCGGTCTAGGGTTTCGCCGGAGGAAGACCACCGGAGCATCGAATCACATAAAAACATGCATGTGCCCCTAGCACATGTGTGTGATAGTGGTGCAAGGTTGGTAGGTGCCATGCATAGGCCCCAGGTGTGACCCCCCCTACCCAGACATGCGTTAATGCTTGGTAAAATCCTGGATCTGTATGTGGAAACTCCCGCCGCGGGACAACCGGGGCATTGAATGTTGCAAAGTGGGACCAACCTTTGCTCTCCATGTACATATGTCCTAAACAAACCAAAACAAGTATAAAGGTCCACCGGGCTACCCTCATACGGAGATTGCTATAGGAGTAGACGATCCGGGGCCCCGGTCTAGGGTTTCACCGGAGAAGACCACCGGAGCGTCAGAATCAGATACAAAACTTGCATTTTCCCCTAGCACATGTGTGTAATAGTGGTGAAAGGTTGGTAGGTGCCATGTGTAGGCCCCAGGTGTGACCCCCCTACCCGGACATGCGTTAACGCTTGGTAAAATCCTAGATCTATACGTGGAGAAACTCCCGCCGCAGGACAACCGGGGCATAGAATGTTGCAAAGTGGGCCCAACCTTTGCTCTCATTGTACATATGTCCTAAACAAACTAAAACAAGTAGAAAGGTCCACCGGGCTACCCTTGTAAGGAGATTGCTATAGGGGTAAACGATCCGGGGCCCCCGGTCTAGGGATTCGCCGAAGGAAGACCACCAGAGCGTCGGAATCACATGAAAACTTGCATGTGCCCCTAACACATGTGTGCGATAGTGTTTCAAGGTTGGTAGGTGCAATGCGTAGGCCCCAGGTGTGACCCCACCTACCCGGACATGCGTTAAGGCTTGCTAAAATCCTGGATCTATACGTGGAAACTCCCGCCGCGGGACAACCGGGGCGTAGAATGTGGCCAAGTGGGCACAAACTTTTCTCCCCATGTACATATGTCCTAAAAAAAACCAAAACAATAAGTAAGGTCCATCTGGCTACCCTCGTACGGAGATTGCTATAGGGGTAGACGATCCGGGGCCCCCGGTCTAGGGTTTCGCAAGAAGAAGACCACCGGAGCATCGGAATCACATAAAAACATGCATGTGACCCTAGCACATGTGTGTGATAGTGGTGCAAGGTTGTTTTGTGCCATGCGTATGCCCCATGTGTGACCCCCCTACCCAGACATGCGTTAACGCTTGGTAAAATCCTGGATCTGTACGTGGAAACTCCCGCCGCGAGACAACCGGGGCATTGAATGTTGCAAAGTGGGACCAACCTTTGCTCTCCATGTACATATGTCCTAAACAAACCAAAACAAGTATAAAGGTCCACCGGGCTACCCTCATACGGAGATTGCTATAGGGATAGACGATCCGGGGCCCCGGTCTAGCGGTTTCACCGGAGGAAGACCACCGGAGCGTCAGAATCAGATACAAAACTTGAATTTTCCCCTAGCACATGTGTATGATAGTGGGTGAAAGGTTGGTAGGTGCCATGCGTAGGCCCCAGGTGTGACCCCCCTACCCGGACATTGCGTTAACGCTTGGTAAAATCCTGGATCTGTACGTGGAAACTCCCGCCACGGGACAAACCGGGGCATAGAATGTGGCAGAGTGGAACCAAACTTTTCTCTCCATGTACATATGTCCTAAGCAAACCAAAACAAGAAGTAAGTTCCATCGGGCTACCCTTGTACGGAGATTGCTATAGGGGTAGACGATTCGGGGCCCCCGGTCTAGGGTTTCGCTGGAAGAAGACCACCGGAGCATCGGAATCACATAAAAACATTGCATGTGCCCCTAGCACATGTGTGTGATAGTGGTGTATGGTTGGTAGGTGCCATGCGTAGGCCCCATGTGTGACCCCCCCTAGCCGGACATGCGTTAACGCTTGGTAAAATCTGGGATCTGTATGTGGAAACTCATGCCGCGGGACAACCGGGCCCTTAGAATGTTGCAAAGTGGGCCCAACCTTTTCTCTCCATGTACATATGTCCTAAACAAACCAAAACAAGTAGAAAGGTCCACCGGGCTACCCTCGTACGGAGATTGCTATAGGGTAGACGATCCGGGTCCTCCGGTCTAGGGATTTCACCGGAGGGAAGACCACCGGAGCGTCAGAATCAGATAAAAACTTGCAGTGTGCCCTAGCACATGTGTGTGATAGTGGTGAAATGTTGGTAGGTGCCATGCGTAGGCCCCAGTGTGTGACCCCCCTACCCGGACATGCGTTAACGCATGGTAAAAATCCTGGATCTATACGTGGAAACTCCCCGCGCCACGGGACACCGGGGCATAGACCTGTGGCAAAGTGGGCCCAACCTTTGCTCTCCATGTACATATATGTCTAAAGGACCAAAACAAGAAGAAAGGTCCACGGGCTAACCTCGTACGGAGATTGCTATAGGG
>CAJUXJ010001807.1:0-19528 GCA_910589775.1 Avena eriantha | reverse complement strand
GTTCTTTTCACATACCACATATGGATCCACCAGTGTCATTGCATGTGTGCTCTTTGCACAATCCGCCCATGGATCCACCAGTGTCATTGCATTGTGTTCTTTTTAGTAACACAATCAGTGTCATTTTGCATTTTTGTTCTTTTCACATACCACCTATGGATCCACCAGTGTCATTGAAATGTGTATTATTTTCAACTACCGTCGTTGGCCACAAACAATCGGGACGCAGAACTAACCATCAACCGCTCTGGGCTTCTAGAAGACCCAATCCTCGATTGTTAGGCGCCGTTGGAGATCGGGGTGCGTGGACGATAGTGATGTCCTTCGCGAGGGGCGATCCGCGAGAAGTCTTTTCTAACGAACTGATTGGCCGTGGCAACTACGCTGGGCCTACGTCCTTGCCTTTATCCCCTTAACCTCGGGCCGAAATCAGATCGTGTTTCCTTCATCGTCATGGAGAGGGAGAGGCCCAAACTCAGCTTGCATGAGGCTCAGATGTTCACCCCCTACGGCATACCCACGCTGCCGTTAGCGAGGCTTCCGGCCGGCTTCGAGCTCAGCTACGTCCGGGGTTCCTGTCGTGCCGCTCTTGCGCGACAACGCGTTGGCGAGGCAGATCGAGGAGCGCCGCCGCTAGCTGTCGGAGCGAAGAGGGCAATGGCGCGGTACTC
This sequence comes from Avena eriantha, assembly GCA_910589775.1. Lineage (NCBI taxonomy): Eukaryota > Viridiplantae > Streptophyta > Magnoliopsida > Poales > Poaceae > Avena > Avena eriantha. The sequence goes on along the minus strand of CAJUXJ010001807.1, from coordinate 18,857 downwards.
GTGTACGAGCGCGTACTGGCAAAAGTTGTTCAAGAAGGAGCGGGCTGCGTTGATTGAGCTGTGCGGAACCCACTAGCGGGAGATCCACCCGGATCTGCGCAACCCCGAAGGCAGCAGCGCTTCTGGGCAGTGCCTGGGCGTACGACCACTCCACCGTTATCGATGCAGCACGTCGTGAAGAATCCATGAGGAGGAGGAACGCTGCCGGGACGTCGGCATCGATTCCGACGCTGGGGAGGCTGGCGGCGACACGGACAACGTCGTCAATGATGGAGACTGCAGGAGCGTCATAGTCGATTAGGGCCACTTAAGCATAAATTAAATCTATGTACGGTATCTTAATGCGCTCTTTGGATCTGGGTCCCTGAGTCATGGTCGATTATCGTTATAATCTATATATGTTGGCCATGTTTTTAGTTGTCTTTGTCTTTGAAACTAGTCGATCGAAACTCGTCCGATCCTGAAAATAAAGTTCGCGCGTTCCTGGCATATTTGATGGACAATACGCTGACTCTGCTCCCAGCACTTGATGGCACAGCCGTAATTTGGAGTGCGCCTGAGAGAAGGGATCGAGCGTGTTGTAATAGTGTACTACTCACTCCTGTCCAGATATAACTGACTTAGTTTTTTTTAGAGATTTTAATAAATGTGTCTATACCCAAAACATGTCTAGATACATGTTTTAGGTTTCTCTGTCTTTCAAACTAACAAAAAGTCGTCAAATTCTGAACAAACAAAGTCATTGCGTTCACACCTGATGGGACAATACGCTGACTCTGCTACTTGATGGCACAGCCATAATTCTGGAGTGCGCCAGAGGAGATGGGAATGCAAGGGAGATGGGAACTAGTAGCCGCGTCCAACGCAAGTAAAAAATAATGTAATAATATTTAAAAAAAATGTAATCTGGTCCACATGACCCCATCACAGACACGTTCCCACGCGCCAGATATAAATAAAGACGACATGGCAAGTTTAGATTAATATACAATTCAACATAGGACGTTACTGTGCCCGCATCTTTCTGCTCCTCTTATTAGTCTGCTAGCCCACGCTGCATTAAGCATCAGTTGATGAGGATAAAAAATGATAAAATGGCAAATAAACAATTTTAAGCTTACCATTCATCCGGAGAATCGTACAAGATGAAATTGGCAGGGATTTATTATTTCTCCTGCAGTTAGCCGAAAGATCCTCAAGAACCATCCTCAATCACCCCTGCAACTTCTTCATATTCTAATACACCTCCATTATTTGCCCTTTCCTGCCCGTTCCGCTTACCCTTGTTTTTGTTTTTTTCACACCCTTTTCCTCGCCGACACCTCCACTTCTTCATAAATTGGCTGCTTACAAACGTTTTCCTCCGAGTGTTCATCACCGTCTTCGCGCTGCTCTTTCCGCCAGTTCTGGCTGAGAAGCCTCATTTTCTGCCACCGGGGTGAGAACAGGGACAATACATGTGTAACTGGGTTTTTGCACACCTCTTGATATGGCTGAATCCGCCACAACATCCGCATTTCCTTTTCCTAGCACCAAGCCTTGGACCTTTATCGATGGAGGCTACGATCCTTAGCTTTCTAGGCCTCCTAGGTGGCCTCCTAAGAACTGGTGGTGAAGTTTGAACCCTGGATCGACAATCTCCCAATCATTTTCATTTCATCGGCCATAGGTGGTATGTTTTCTGCATAAGTTGCAGCAAACTTGTCCACGAGAAATAGTTTGTCGACATAGTTCTCTATTTCAGCTCGTTACCTCTAAGCTTTAAGATGAAGTAAATTCCATGGTGACATGGCAGACCAGTAATCTGCCACTCTCTGCATAAACAAGTCTTGTTTCCAATGTCTACAGTGTACCTCCATTCACTTCCACTCTTGTATTCTGCATAAACCTCAGCCGATGTTCTGGAACTTCTGACCACCCTCATCTTTATGTTCTCATTGTCCTGGTTCTTGCATTCAGTAACATACATAACCACCTTTGGAACTATTTTATGGCCTAAAAATTTTCTTGCACAAATCTTTGCCTTAAATCTATCTTCACCATTATGCACTGTCTTATTGCATCCAACAATAACAATTCCAAGTGTCTTCATGCCCAAAATCTTATCATTGAAACTCTCTGCCAATTATTGCATACAAAATCCACCTTGCTTAACTCACCAAACTTGCTTCTGGCCCATAGCTTGGTGTGATGTTCCTCAAGGTATTTTTTCACCTTCGGAACTACATACATGTTCTGCAAGTAAGTAGCATGCGTGCTTGGGATGTATGTGTATGATGATCGCCACAAGTCCTCTTCAAAGATCTTTCCTTCGAACTTCTTCGTGAAGTTAGTAGCGAGGTGCCGCATGCATTCGCTATGCTCAACCCCAGGAAACACAACATCAACAGCATTCTCAAGACCCTCGGATGCACTGGTGTGTATCACCAGCCTTCAGGGTGACCAATTACTTCCCGTAGTCTCTGCATGAACCATGTCCAGCTTTCATTTGATTCACCCTCAAGAACAGCATAAGCTACAGGTAGAAGCCAATTATACGCGTCCAAAGCACAGCAGAAGCAACATGTCCCCTGAACTTCCCTGTTTAAGAAGTTGCGCCTATTGCCAAGTATGGCCTGCAGCCATCTAGGAACCCCTTCCAGCATGCCTTCAGACAGACAAAACTCTCCCTGAAGCATATCTTATCTGCCTGCTTATACCTGACCCCCCTCGAGACCTTCTCTCTCCCTTTCACAACCTCGTAATCGATGTCAACAACACTACCAGGTGATGTTTTCTCTACCTGAGCTTTGAAACTATACAACATATGAAACTGTCATTCCACTTGCCTTGAATGAAGTCCTGAGCCATCTCCTTCCCATCAAAGACTCTGTATAAGGAATCAAAACGTTAAACTTTTTGCTAATCTTTGCTCTGAGTTCAGCTGGTCCAATGTTATGATCCTGCCTCACCCAGTCAAGTACAGTAGCAGCAATCCACTTGGTAGTCGCCGTCTACTTTTACCACTAAAGAAGTATTAGGGCAGTTGTGTTCCTTCGTGTTTACTTTTTGATCTGCATTTGATAAGAATCCAAATAATTCAGAGCTAGTTATCAGCAGAATAAATATGAGAAAGGGCGAAACTAAATGTAGCTATTGCAACCTGAAATGGGTGTCCACCCCACATTGGAGATGCATGTAATCTCCATTTACACATATTACTTTCCCTACAGTGCACCCTAAATCTCTTTTGGTCGCTCTTTTCAATGATAAATTCGAACCCACTCTGATTGCATAGGTTGCAACTACATATCTGCAGTCCTCCACATTATCAAGACAGTCCCCTCATCAATTGTAGGATTGTCCCTGTCAAAGTGTATCAATGGCCTTCCACAGTCTTCGTCGTCGTATCTACAACCCATTTCCACATCTTCACATTCCTCTTCCTCATAGTCCCATAGTCAGGCTCAAAGTTCGAATCAACAAATATTCCCTACTCTCCATCCTATCAGGGTCAGCAGCCACGTCTGGATATGCTTTCTCATCATCATCCGCACCGCCACATGTTTCAAGTCGTGCCTTCATGCGCTCTGACAAAGCATCATGCTCAAGGACAAGCTGTACAGATGTCCTGCGTTTACAACCCATATCCTTGGCATCACCACGGGACTATAAACGCTAATTGGGGTATGCAGATAAGGAATCACATTCTTACCTTTCAATGTGGACGCCAGCGGAACCTTCTCCAGGCTCCATACCTCCAAAGCTCTCCACCCGCTACCCCTCTCACCCCTCTCCCCCCGTTTTGTTGTCCTCTGTGCTCTCTAGACTTGAAGGAGATTCCGTGCTCTCCCTCCAGCTGTGCAGGACCCATATCCATGCTCTCAAGCCTCACAGGATCCATCTCTCCGAGCGGGATCCGGATCACCAGCGTCGTTGGGCCCCCTAACCTAACGCCGACTCTCGGTTTTCGTTTCCAGACTCACCTGGGCGGTGGGCGGCGGCAAGGAGACAGGGCAGGGGAGGGGAGGGGAGGGGACGTGAGGGGATGGCAGGGAGGGGAGGGCGGGAGGACGACGGCCCAAGGGGACGACGAGAGCGGTGCACGACTGAGCGGAGTGGCGGCGGCGGTAGGAGCAGAGGAGAGGAGCGGAGCGGAGCGGAGCTGTTTGCGACAAAGCATGGAAAATTGCACAATAATGTATGGTGGGCGGCACCGGCCCTCAACCTGGGACGCGCACCGTCGTAGGTGGAGGAGGCGGGCCCGCCTGTCAGAAAAACATGCCACCTGTCAGCGCACTATGCACGGGAGCGCTTCACGAAATTTTAGCAGGTCCCACATGTCAGTCTGTTTGATCAAAACTTGCATGTAGTGCATGGCTGGTCCACGCGCTAGTTCCGGAAAAAATCCCGTTGATCCAAACTTGAATTGGCAGTTCCGCTTCTTCTCCCCTGTCTCATCGTCTCCTCGTAGTGGCAGTTCCGCTTCGTCTCCCCTCGTCTGTTATCCTCTTCTTCTTCTCTCTCACAGTGGTAGTTCTTCTTTCTTCCTCGATCAAACATTCCCGCACGTAAGCCATGGCTAGTAGCCGGATGAAGAGGAACTAGGCCGATCTCCCGGCCGACCCACTTCGCAAGATCGCCGACTATTTGCTGGAGAAAGAGGAGTACGTCGACAACTATGCTGCTTGTTGGGAATCTGCACTGATTGGCGCCGCACTTTAGAGGTGCCCGAATTCCATCTCAACAACTAGATCATGATAGATAACACACTTCCAGACGGTAGCGACTTCACCTTCCTCAACCTCGCCACTGGTCGTTGCTTCAGGACAAATCTAATGGACGTCCATCGCAGGTTCACATTCACATCCGATATTTATTGGTATTTTCCATTGTAAACATCTTAGTGCTAACTAATGCCCCTTCTTCCAAAGATTCTACTTTCGTCGGTGTTTCTCGTGGCGTCATCGTGCTTGCTCAGAGGGTGGAGCCGTACCAGATTCGGCTTCTGAACCCAATCACTCACAAGTCTAACACTGAGTTTCAAGCACACATACCATCTGATCTTCTGCAATCTATCGTCGTGACGAAGTCCCCAACAATGGTGTTCGTTTGCACTGATTATCCAGATCATATTGCATGGGCTGATGAGAGCACCCCAACGGGGCAAATCAATGGATCATTTGGAGAAGGATTGTATTCGCCACCTCTCTGATACGCTTCTGGTCTGCATGATGGTATTCCGAGGGGAAGTATATGCATTACTTGAGAATGGAGACATCTTGTCGACCAACAACCAGTTAGAGCAGCGCGCGAGCACTGTCACGATGGCCAAATAATTTCGGCCCCAGTCTTTGAACAGGTACGCAGAAACCTACAAATTTTACCTTGTGGAGTCAGATGGTGATCTGCTTCTTGTATTGAACGGGGATTTCGCCAAAGGGCACCGGTGTTGTACCAGGTGGATACGGAGAACCGCTCTCTCGAGGCCGTCGGCGACATTGGAAGTCGTGCCCTCTTCGTTGGTTGCAATCGTTCTATCTCCATTGACACCAGGTACACCCCACAGTCAAACCTGGTTGCATATACTACAGGAATTTTATCAAACCTGTACGATCATGAGTTCAAGCCTGGGGAGAGGAACCAACAATGGTAATGTTGGCTTAAGTATGGAACATACACCGAGGCCTTACCCTCTGTACGAGATACTGGCAGCACATTGCAGACGGAGAGAGTTCTCTCAACATGTGTTTGCAGCACGCGGGAGCCGCCACCGACGAAATATATAGGGGGAGAATGAATCATATATTCATCCTTAGGTTAGTTGCTAGCTTTTCAGGTCTATTTTTCGAACTAGAAATTTGTACTGTAGTTATATTATTTCGATGATCAGAATGCGTATTACCTTTCAGACAAAATTGTAATGTATTTAAATTTAGTACTTCCAGAATTCAAAGTATTTTTTTTAGTAGTTCTTTCAGAATTCTCTATGTTCGACACGGGCATCAGCTCAGCGCCGGAATTCAGGTCCCACATGGAAAATTGCACAATAATGTGTTGGTGGGCGTCACCACCCCTCGAACCTAGGATGCGCGCCATCGACAGTGGAGGGGGCGGGCCCGCCAGTCAGAAAACATGCCACGTCAGCATCCCCTGTTTCTGATGCCCTTTAAAAAAATAAAACACGCCACGTCGTTATCCCCTGTTTCTGATGGTGTTGCTACACTCGACGGTACATGGTGGCATATAAATAATATCGTATAAACATAAGGGCACAGTCTTCAACAATTCTAAAATGAAACCCGGTCATGTCTCCTACCTGTCCTGGTACAATTTGCCCGATGAGGTGGATAGCCACGACCGATCTTTTTAATACGTTCGCACTCTTAGCTGAGAAGGGAAATAAAGATTGAGCTGTTATGCAACGAGTGTCGAATTATTACCCTCTAAGGAAATGGAAAATGGTTATTTCACGCGTGCCCGTAGTCCAACCTACTGTCAGTCTTTCACTCCCCTTCTCCGACTAACCACAGTTCCCTTGCGCAGCTCCTCCGCGCCGCACCAACTAGGTCACATGGCCCTGCCTAAGCCGCCGCCGCCGCGCGACAGCCGCCGAAACTAGGGTATTTAGCCCTCTAAGGCAGGCCATAAGCTCTACTTCAAGGCCGGTCTCCCATTGCCCTGCCAGGCGGATGATTTCCCCGAATGTGCCGAATCGGCCGTGGCGGCGACTGCACCGTCGTCGGCGCCAGATGCGGCAAGCAGGGCCAAGAGAGCGATGTGGAGAAATCGCGCGGCTGCTGCATACAGCATGCTCTAGGCAATGGGAACAAGGTACGTATCAAATCGTTCATGAGAGCATGCCGCCGCCGAGGGTACACACCTCGAACAGGGCAGCGCCAGGTCTAGGAACTCTCGCGTCCACGCTTGGCACGGACTACCTTACCTCGCTGGGGTAGGCTGGAGCACGCCGTCTGCGGCAAAGACGCTCCATCCTACGCATCGTCGAAGGCCGTATCGTGGCGGCGACCAAGCGTCTACACTCAGCATGCTGGATTGTTCGACAGCCAGAGCCGGCGGCGGGCATCACTCAGCTCAGCCCCGGAATTCAGGTTCGAGTTCACACAGACCTACGATCCCGAGAAGGAGATGTCGAATTTCAGTTTGAAGAAATCGTTGCGGCGGCGCGGATGGTCCAACTGAACCGGGACTGGCGCACGCAAATCGCTCATGCATGAACGATGCAAACTTTATAGTTTGGCGTGAAGGCAATAGATCAGTTTGGGTTAAATGATCAAAGAACTTATGTCCTCTCAAGGCAATTGGCGAGCCAACTTTTCTGGTGGAGATCTGTAGTTTCTTCAGTGTAGAATAGTTAAGTTCAGACTGAAGAATGGCTTTTGTAGATGAAATGCTGACGAATTGTTCTATAAACTAGCAGGAAGTTTAGCCCACTTTTGTGCAGGTATAAGACCCTTTTGTATGGAAGTACTACTATTGTAAGCAAATACTATCAAGTACCTATTTCCTTCAATTACTAGTCGTGGTTCAATCTAGTTAACTAGCATCTTTTTATCCCAGACTACAGATTTTGCGTCTGATGTCTATGTTGTAAACCATTTTTCCTTTGTCTTGTGTTGCCTACAAAATGGTCCTGTAGTTCAACGTGTTAAAATGTAGCTACCTTGTACTCCCTCCGTTTCAAAATATAAGATGTTTTAGCTCTGTGAATGAAGTGTATCTAGTCCCCTTTTAGTATGTAGGTTCATCTAGGTTTAGAAAGCACCATCACTAAAAGATGTCTAGATACGCTCCATTCACAAAGCTAAAACATCTTATATTTTGAAACGGAGGGAGTACTTGAAGAGGAGATGGACTACATTTTCCTGGCATCCATAGAATTGACATTGCTCATTGCCAGACCACCCTCTTTTCATGAGGTTGTCCTTGGTTATTCACAGAAATTATAAAGCACGGTGTTCAACTACATCGATTCAAACTATTACACGCACACAAACTACATCAAATCATCACCCACACACCCACATACTACATCGATCAACAAACTATTACACACACATACTACTTCAACTATTACACACACGTACTACATCAATTCAAACTATTACACTTTTTAGTCGATGCTAACTTCCTGCTACGCTCTCCATACTACAAATTCATTAGCCACACATACCACGGCAACTCACTAGAGCTCTGTCTTCACTCGAGGGAAATCAGAACCACAAGCTTGTCCAAGCCCGGTCCCCCCACCGAAACTGTGTGCCCCGTCGCGAATTGGTGGCGGTCCTGTGCCATCGATCCTTCCAGGCCAACACTGCAGGCGACGAGGGCACTTTCTGGCAGCCTCTTCGGGGCCCTGAATGCCATGTACCGAGTCCAGAACCTCCTCCAGGTGGATGATGGCCGGGTGCTTCTAGCAAAGATGTCGCCCTGCCCTGCTTGGAATCTGCACCTCGTACATCTTAGGAACGGCGTCAGGATCTTTCAGCCACGCCTTTACCTCGATGACCCATCTGTCGCTCGGTGGCACGATTTCCACCAGCTCGCCCGCCAAGGCTACTGACGACCTGCTTGAGGCCTCCGGCTCCCAAGCATCCAATGGGAGGCCGTCAAAGCCGAGTTTGGAGAAGAAACGAAGCTGCCCCAAGCGATCGTCCCACCCACAGGCGCGATGCCAACGCATGAAGCCTTCATTTTCTTCCCCGTAGCACTCGAAAGAATGGAAAGAATGCAGAACGCGCTTGGTGTCTGAGCTGGTGCTCGAACCGGACGAAAAATCGAATGGCAGCGCGCATACCTCAATGTTGACCTCATTCGTCTGATCCCAAAATGAGACCTGAAGCCGACAGTAACTCTGCCGGCGACACGACGGGACGGACGCCTAGCACGGTGGCCATGAGAGCATGGTCGTCGAACTGCTGTGCCAGGGCTACCATGCATGGGGTGCGCGGCAGCACACAACTTCCCGAGGCCGGTCGCCGGCCCAGATCGCCCGACAAGACATGCTCCGTCGTGCGAGAAGGACTAGCCAGAGGCAAGATATTAGTCTGGGGACGCGAAGCTTCGATACGGCGGACGATGCAGACGCGACGGCTGCGAGCTTCGATTAGAGGCGTGGGAGGTTGACCGGACATGGCGGAGCCGCAAATTAGAGCAAGTGCGAGCTCTGATCTGAGACGAGAAGCCAGAGCTGAGAAAATGTTATGGGGAGGGGAGCAGGGGGAAAGACCAGAGCAGAGCAAAGAAATAGATCTCATCCCGCTCAGGGATCTGGTCAACGCAGGGGTAAGCTAGTCCACGACCGCAAAAGATAACAGGGAATACTGACATGGCGGGCCAAGAAGTTGACCTAACAGCGGTATTTGAGTTCAACCCGTTTTTCGTCTGGTTCAAACGACCGTTTGGCCGTTAGATTTGTATTCACCCCCATTTGGCCCTTCTGGACAGTTGGCGAAGCTACTATGGCCCCTCCGCGCGATTGATGGCAACTCGGGTACCACGGTGCGCTCACCCACCAAGTTTGCTACCGCAAACGAACATTCCCGTGCCGAAGATGACGTCCAGGTTGATTTTTCCCAGGGGATATACGCCTTTCCCTGGGACGATGCCATGGAACATTGTGTCAGAGGCCTCTAGGCAAGAGAGGGGGATCTGCATGGTGCGCAAGGTGCTGGCGAATATGAGGTTGATGCCGACGCCGCCGTCCATGAAGACGCGACTCATCTCGAAGCCAGCGATTTGTGCCTTGAGCACCAGGGGAGAGTGTCTCAGGCGAGGTACTTGGCGCGGATGATCGCGTTTGTCGAAGGTGATGCAGGACTCGCACCCGCTAAGGTACTCAGCGGGTTAAGGGTGGAGAGTTGACCGCCAAATTGACTTGGCGAGTGATTGACTTTTGTACCCTATTTGAGGGGTGTCCTTTTTAGATCATGCCCATGTTCCCCAATGGTCGTGGGTACTGCTGCTCGCCTCCATTGTTCTGGGTCGGCACAGCCGCGGGTGGGGCGGTCAGGGAGGTGGTGGTGGTGCTCCGTGTGCTATGGCACCTGGGGCGGCTCCGTAGCCCTGATTTATCGTGTCGCAATTCATTTGGGCGAGGCCTTCATGGAGCTTGAGCAACTCGCGGTAGTCCTTTAGGAGATGGTTGGACTTCTTCTCTCGCCATCGTGTTTGTCGATGTAGAAGTGGACATTGCAAGGTCCAGATAGATTTTCCTAGATTGATGTTCTAGGGGCTTTGTCGTGGGTACGGCGTTGCCATACTTGTGTGGTTTTCCCGCTGTCACGGTAGCCACCGCTACAGTATCCGATGTTGCGGTTGCCATCGTCACGTTTGTCGTCGTAGCTAGCCACGACCATGTCGACTTCTTTGTGGTCTTCGTAGCCGCGCATCCGATGCTTTCCTCGCGGTCGCGTTAGCGGACGAGGTCATCATTGTCGTCTGAGTGAATGCGGTTGTTTTTCACCCGGTCTCTCCATCGACCCACATGTTTGTGATCTCCATTAGGTTCGATTGTTTCGGGCTTCGTGCGGCCTAGCTCCTCTCTGAGCTCTCTGCGGCATACACCGCCGTTGAACGCGTCGATTGCACGGTCCTTGGAGATGTCCTCTTCGGATTTTTTGATGATGGACCACCTCTGGATGTAGGAGCATAGTGATTTGCCAGAATTCTGATAGCAGGCCTTTAGCTCTTCAATTGACACGGGCATTTTGTAAGTGCCCTTGAAGTTTCGCACGAAGCTGTAGACCAGCTCCTCCCAGCTGTGGATCGATCTGTGGGGGAGGTTGTTGAGCCACGCGCAGGCAACGCCCTGCAGCTGCAGCTAAAGGCACTGCATGGCTATGCTCTTGTTTTCGCCGTGCAGCTTGATGGAGGAGATGTGGTCCTCCAGCCAAATCTTTGGTCCTGGAGGCCATCGAACTTAGGGTTCTCCGATAGGAATTTGAATCCTTTCGGCATCTGAGTTTGCCATATAATACTACTAAAACAGCCAGTGCCGCAGAGCTCCGTTCCTTCATCCTCCGAGTCCGTTGAGCGGACGTGCCTTGCGCGCATCTTGTCAACCTTGCGCGGTGTGATGTCATCACTCGCGCGTAGTCGTGATCATGTTGACGTGAGCGGCATCGCCGCGACAGGTCATGCTCGTCATCACTTGAGGAGAGTGAGTAATACCTGGCTACAGCCTTGCTTTTATTTGGCTCTGGTGTTGGATCTTTGGTGAGCGCAACTTCGACCAGTCCAAGGCCAGTGATTGTAGATTGGTGCATGGCGGATCGTGGATCCCCAACTGGTGGTTGATTGTTGAGTAGGTACATGGTGGCTGCTGTCACCGCTGCTTGTGGTGTTTTCGGGAGCACGTTTCCCCCCACGAGTCCATCATCATGAACGATAAGTCGAGGGCTCGAGTGGCCTCTTCTCGATCCTTCTTGATGAGGTGCTGCTGCACTTGGTTGACTTGGGAGCAATCCCCGGTCAACGGCACCAGAAAGATAGCTTGTTGGCCCAATATATCGAGCTCGTTGGGGAACCCCAAGAGGAAGGTATGATGAGCACAGCAGCAAGTTTTTCCCTTAGCTATGAAACCAAGGTTATTGAACCGGTAGGAGCAAGGAAACACCTCCAAGATGTTGTTTTCAACTTGGAATCCCACACAACACAACGACAAAACTTTGCCCCCAACTTATAGTGAGGTTGTCAAACTCACCGGTTTTGCTGAAAACAAGGATTAAGCGTATCGTGTGGAAGAAAGTAATAACTTGCAGAAAGTAAATAGAAAACAGTAAATAGTTGTAGATTGATGGTAAAAGAAAGGACCGGGGTCCATAGTTCACTAGTGGTGATTCTCCTTAAGATAGATGACATGCTGGGTGAACAAATTACAGCGGGGCAATTGACAAACATCGAGAAAGCATATATGCATATACTAATCATCTTGACTCCTTTGAGAATCGATTGGGCATTACAACATTATACATAGACCGTAATCCAACTGCATCTGTGACTAATAATCCACCTTCAAGTTATCATCTGAACCCCCTCCAGTATTAAGTTGCAAGCAACAGATAATTGCATTAAGCATTGCGTATAAACTAAACAATACGATTGTTCTATGAACAAAGGATTGTTGTTTTCTCCTCCCTAGTAGCAACAGCACATCTAGTACCTTAGAGATTTTTGTCACTTCCCCAGATTACTAGAGGCATGAACCCACTATCGAGCATAAATACTCCCTCTTGGAGTTGCTAGCATCTACTTGGCCAAGATAGCTACTAACAACGGAAAGCATGCAAGATCACAAATAACAAAGACATGATAGAATCAATAATCAATCTGAAATAGCATCTCAATATCCATCGAATCCTCGCAAACACAACATGTAGGATTATAAATAGATGATCTTGATCATGAATGGAGCTCACAAGATCTAAACATGATAGCACAAAGGACAAGAACCAACCATCTAGCTACTACATGGACCTGTAGTCCAAGGATGAACTACTCACGCATCACACCGGAGGCTTGCATGGTGATGAAGAAGGCCTCCAGGGTGAATTGTCCCCTCCAACAGGGTGTCGGGAAGAGCTTCAGATCCCTCCTAATCTAGGGATGGAGATGACGGTGGCTACAGACTCTTTCGTGGAATTTTCATCGGGTATGTTTCTGTATAGGAGGCAATATACAGGCGAAAGGGAGGCTGAGGGGGTGCCCTAGGCGGCCGCACCACCCCCTGGCATGGGCCAGGCCTGGCTGCATGGCCAGGTGGTATGGCCAGGCCCCAGCCCCTCTCCGTCTCATCTTCTGGCTCCGCATCCCCCACGGTGAAATATTGACTTTGGCTTTTGTCCCGTCCAATTCCGAGAATATTCATTTTCTGACTTTCCTGGAACCAAAAACAGCAGAAAATAGGCAGCTGGCACTGTGGCATCTTGTTAATAGGTTAGTCCAAGAAAGTGTATAAAAGTACTCCAAAGTGTGGACAAAACTAAGAAAGTAGATAAAACCAAGCATGGAACATCAAAAATTATAGATACGTTAGCAACGTATCAAACACCCCCAAGCTTAACTCCTGCTCGTCATCGAGTAGGTAAGTTAATAAAAGAAAGAATAATTTTTTAGGTGACATGCACCATCATAAACTTGATCAAGTATTTGTAAAAACATTGATAGCTGGGATCATAGTACTTCACATAGCATGAAATACATAGTCTAACAATAAGACATAGCAACTATGTTATAACATGAAAGGCACAAACCAAAAGATTCATGAATACAATGCTTTGCAAGATGTTTGTTTGTTTCACATAAAGAAAGCATAATAAGAATGGTATTTAGCTTGTCCCTCATAGTGTAGCAAAACATAAATGCATAGGACACCTTCAAAGTTCATAAGGGTGACTAGATAAAAATAGTTTAAGAACAAGCAATATCAAAGTTATGCATCAATCAACAAGTCTTGGGACAATGCACATTAAACTAAGAATGTCCACTATGCTCTCTCAATAGGTGCATAAAGATAGAAGATGGAGACTTAACATAAAAGTAAAAGAAAGGCCTTCATGGAAGGAAGCAGGGATTCAAGTTTCATAAAGAGCTTCCAAAAATTATGGTACTTATTAGCTTTCACTCTCATTGCCCCTATCATAAGCATCTTTAAGTGATTAAGGTTAAAGTGACACAACTAAGAGGATATGCTTGACAAGTTAAAGCTGAAATCTCATGCCCCTTACTTACAAAGACCGAACCCCATGCTACTCACCTTCAGTCACAAGTATCTCTTGTCATGTAAGTACATATGTATCATAGAGAACCGCCAACGGGGTACCCCTTGCCCCATGACACAGGAGCTATCACATATCAAAATGACAAGGCAAGCAGATAATGAGCATCTCAGCGACCTTTTTATTTGCTATTTGCATAGTTTTTATTGAGGATGCTTCATAGAATCTCATTATGGTTATGCTTGCAAGTTTCACCATGATTAGGCCATGGCTTAGGCTAGCGGCCCAAGCGTTTCTCTAACACACATACAAACTCCATCATCTTACAAGTTCCCCTTTTATTTCACATCGCCAGTATCCATAAGCAAAAGAATCATGATATCAACGGGGTACAATGTACAAGTGCAATGTTGAAAGCGTTCCCATGATACATGGTTCTGCTAACTTCAACTTATAAACCGCAAGTATATACGCAACAAATATGGACACAATGGTTCAAGTTTATTAAGTGCAAGAAAATTAAAGTGTGCCATCAAGTTAGTGAGAGCTTTAATCACTAGTTTTCACATAACAAGTTTAATTCGGAAGGTAGATAAAAACATGAATATACTTGGAATATCAAATGCTAATAGGTAGGTATGGTGGACTCTTTGGAATAACTTGGTTTTATTTGGAGTTGGATGCATGAGTTCAACTCATACTTGGCTAGCAAAAGACTAGGAGCGACCAACTAAGAGAGCAATAATGGCCATAATCATGCAAAGCGACAAACATCATTGATTAAAGCATAAAGTGATATTACAAGTCGAAAACTAAAGGATCATCAAGGCTATGTTGACTTGGGATAGTCATAACATGGTGTGAGCATGCGCCAAGTCAACCCAAATAAAGAATCAAAGGAGAATACCACAATAATATGCTTTAATATGCTAAAACAACGCATGATTCTTTCAAGGCACATTAAGCAATCTCAATTGTTTATAACATGTCATGTAACAACAATAATCACTAAGCATAAAGACAAAACAATATCAAGCATGACATGACAAAGTCCAAGTCACAGTAAAAAAACAAGCTCCTTTTATCACTTAGCATGAACTTTTCCTACTCTTTTCCAATCCAAACCGAACTTATTTGAAAACTAAGGTATGAATGAGGGGGTCCAACCAATTTATTCCAGAAACTAAGCAAACCAAGCAAACAAAACCCAAAAACAAAAACAAAAACGAAGACGCTCCAAGAACAACACAATTGTGCATGAATCAATAAAAATGAAGTGTTGGAAGAAACCTGAGATTTTTATTGATGAAGAAGGGGATGCCTTGGGCATCCCCAAGCTTTGACGCTTGTACTTCTTGGATATTTCTTGGGGTGACACGGGTGGCATCCCGAGCTTGAGCTTTAGTCCATTCTTCATCTCATTACATCATTATTTCATACACCTGAATTTTGCATTCATACAAAACTTCACACAATCTTATTAGCAACATTAGTGCACTCAAGATAATAAGTCTTTCGGTTCAGTTCCAACACCAATAAAACTTCCATTAAAACACAAGCTACTGTAGCACTTCCCTCAAAAGCTCAATTCCCCAAAAAGAACTCAAAAAGGAATCAACAAGAAGCAAATGCAAATAATGGCAGAAATCTGTCAAAATAGAACAGCAGGTAAAAACCAATTTTTTCGAAGGCCTTCTGTTGCTCAAATCGAGCCGTGTTAAACTAACAAAAGTTAGATAACAACCTGGGGCAGAAGTACAAAAAATAACAGCTCAAACCGACTTACAAAGATTTACACAAATGTTTACAGTGAAGCACAAAAATCTGTTTCAGGACAACAACTTTCCCAAGCATTACTTCTCTCTCATTAGAGGTTAATATTGGTACAAAAAGAAAATAAAAAGGATAAGGAGCAGTTATTACAGAGGTAATAACTTCCAAGACTCATCTAAAACTTTTGGGTTGTCTCCAAATAAGTACTTTTCTTTAACGCATTTAAGTTAGGCATAAGAATTTTGATGATGCTTACATAAGAAATATGAATTGAAGTAAAAGAGAGCATCAAGAAGCAAATTCAAAGCACATTTAAGTCTAACCCACTTCCTATGCATAGGAATATTATATGCAAATAAATTCACAAAGAACAAAGTGATAGGCATAGGAAGATAAAACGAGAGTAACTTCAAAACTTTCAGCACATAGAGAGGTTTTTCAGTACCATGAAAACTATTATAACCATATTTTCCTCTCTCATAATATTTTCAGTAGCCTCATGAATAAACTCAACAATATAACTATCACATAAAGCATGCTTTTCATGATCTACAAACACATAATTTTTATCAAGCTCAAAAAGTGGGATTAAACCTTCATACCCACTTTAACAATTTTATAACAGACGACTGATCAATCTCATTTTCAATAGTAGTAAAATTAATATTATCAACCAATATAGGACCATCATCTAGAGCTTTATTATAACATTTTCAAAAGAATCCACAGGAACATAACATTCATCCTGCTTTGGTAAGCATGGGGGACAATCAAATAATGTAAGGGGTAAAGAGTTACTCTCATTAGAAGGTAGGAATGGGTAGATCCATTCTTCCTCCTTTTGTTCATTACTCTCCCTCTTTTTCACCTAATGAGCTTTCAATTTCAGCAATTTCTTCTTCTATAAGCTCCTGCAAGGCATTAGTCTCTTCCGTTGGTGGAGAGTATCTATTAAGATATTCAAGAATATAGCCATTTTCTTCCTGTAATTATCAAAGCAAAATTTAAGTATATATAACCTCATATTTATAGGTGCATCATCAGTATTTTCAAGCAAATAAACAAGTTCGAATGCACCCTTCCAAGCAATAAATTCTTCAATTTGTTCCACATCATAAAGTCACAATTACCCTTAACATAAGAAGATATGGTAACATCATCAGTATACTCACATTGAAAAGGGAGGTGTTTATACCTCTTACAGCAACAAGATTTATCAAAGCAATAAGTAACATTATAAGTAGAGCACACGTTACTAGCAATGGAATACAATTTATTAATTTGTTCCCATAAGTGTTTCCTTTTTTGTGATAAACGGTGTTCCTTATAATATATTTTTGTTCTGTGAACCCACCTTGCCAATAAGATTAAGTTTCCAAAAACCAACCATTGATAGAAAGCATGATAAAGCAAGACAATAACAGACCACGAAAATAACACTATAGTAGGAACTATTTTTTTATATTTTTGATAAAAATAAACAAGCAAACAAAGCAGAAAAAACTAAGCAAAAACAAATAAACAAAGTAAAGAGATTGGTTATGAGGGACTCCCCTTGTGAATATGTCCTTGTCTCCCCGGTAATGGCGCCAAAAAAACACTTGCTGACGCGTGGTTGACTTGGGAGCAATCCCCGTCAACGGCACCAGAAAGATAGCTTGTTGCCCAAATATATCGAGCTCATTGGGGAACCCCAAGAGGAAAGTATAATGAGCACAACAGCAAGTTTTCCCTCAGCTATGAAACCAAGGTTATCGAACCAGTAGGAGCAAGGAAACATCTCCAAGGTGTTGTTTCCAACTTGGAATCCCGCACAACACAACCACAGAACTTTGCCGCCAACTTATAGTGAGGTTGTCAATATCACCGGTTTTGCTGAAAACAAAGGATTAAGCGTATCGTGTGGAAGAGAAATAATAACTTTGCAGAAGTAAACGAAAATAGTAAACATTGTAGATTGATGGTAAAAGAAAGGACCAGGGTCCATAGTTCACTAGTGTGATTCTCCTTAAGATAGATGACATGTGGGTGAACAAATTACAGCAGGGCAATTGACAAACATCGAGAAAGCATACATGCATATACTAATAATCTTGACTCCTTTGAGATTTGATTGGGCATTACAACATTATACATAGATCGTATCCAACTGCATCTATGACTAATAATCCACCTTCAAGTTATCATTCGAACCCCCTCCAGTATTAAGTCGTAAGCAACAGATAATTGGATTAAGCATTGTGTGTAAAGTAAACAATACGATTGTTCTATGAACAAAGGATTGCTGTTTTCTCCCTAGTAGCAACAACACATCTAGTACCTTAGAGATTTCTCTCACTTCCCCAAATTACTAGAGGCATGAACCCACTATCGAGCATAAACACTCCCTCTTGGAGTTGCTAGCATCTACTTGGCCAAGATAGCTACCAACAACGAAAGCATGCAAGATCACAAATAACAAGACATGATAGAATCAATAATCAATCTAAAATAACATCTCAATATCCATCGGATCCCCGCAAACACAACATGTAGGATTACAAATAGATGATCTTGATCATGAACGGAGCTCACATGATCTAAACATGATAGCACAAAGGAGAAGAACCAACCATCTAGCTACTACATGGACCCGTAGTCCAAGGATGAACTACTCACGCATCACACCGAGGCTTGCATGGTGATGAAGAAGGCCTCCAGGGTGAATTCTCCCCTCCGGCAGGGTGCCGGGAAGAGCTTTAGATCCCTTCTGATCTAGGGATGGAGATGACGGCGGCTACAGACTCTTTCGTGGAATTTTGATCGGGTACTTAGGGTTTCTGTATCAGAGGCAATATATAGGTGAAAGGGGAGGCCGAGGGGTTGCCCTAGGCGGCCGCACCACCCCCTGGTGCGGTCCAGGCCTGGTCGCGCGGCCAGGTGGTGTGGCTGGCCCCTGGCCCCTCTCCGTCTCGTCTTCTAGCTCCGTGTCCCCCTCGGTGAAATATTAACTTGGCTTTTGTCCCATCCAATTCCGAGAATATTCATTTTCTGACTTTCCTGGAACCAAAAACAGCAGAAAACAGGCAGCTGGCACTGTGGCATCTTGTTAATAGGTTAGTCCAAGAAAGTATATAAAGTACTCCAAAGTGTGGACAAACATAAGAAAGTAGATAAAAACCAAGCATGGAATATCAAAAATTATAGATACGTTAGCAACGTATCAGGTGCTCCAGGCGAGAGCTCCATCTGGCCGTAGTAGGCCTGTTAACTTTGGAGGAGGATCCGCTGATTGCGGAGAGCGATGCCCGTCAGGCACTCGACTCATATGCGACTTTTCTTCGGGCCTCCCATTGTGCGTTTACCGCCTGCTGGCAGTTGCACTCC
>CAJUXJ010001806.1:0-10129 GCA_910589775.1 Avena eriantha | reverse complement strand
GCCCACTAGTCAGCCGCTCTGGCATTATTGCAGAAAGCCCCTCTGCTTTCTTAGGCCGTAACCCGTGCTCCAGCCACGCCCCACCTGTCAGCCTCTAGGTTTAACTCCCTGCCCGGTGGGCCCGTAGCCGACGACCCATCTGTCACCTCGGTGGCTAGGCAGAGCCGCGGGGTAAAAGGGTTTTCGCGCGCGTGGTCTCGCCCAGTCACGCTGGCCCACCCGTCAGTGCTGTGGCTGGATTCGCCTGAGTAACAAAAGTATTTCCTGTCTGTTTTTAATTAAACCTTTTTCAAATTGATTTAAATTCAAATTCAAATCAGATTTAAATAATTTTAAAATACAAATCCAAATAATACATATAATATATGTTTTGGAATCAGAAAAATGTGAGGAATTCAAATATGCCCTTCAAAATATGTTTTGAACACTTTAAATTTCGAGATGATTAAAATTACAATAAAATGCCCTTTTCCTTATTAATTAATAACTTTTTTTATAACTCCAAATTTGACAAATAATATGTCTAAATCGATCAGCGCGACGAGCCCGTTCTATCTATGCAGTCCTTGTTCTGAATTGAAGCATGCATCATGTCATTTTAAAATCTGAACTGTTTATGACAATAAAACTTGGTTAAATAAATAATAAAATGCTTTATTTCTTGTATCCACACCTCACCTTTGCCATGCTACTTTAATGCCATGTAAATTGTGCATCATTCATCATGGCATGCTTGTTGCTTGTCGCATTTTAATTCATATGCTTGTGCACTTTATTTATGTTGGCCCTTGTTTGTTTGGTTCTTCTTCGAATAGACGCCCAGCAGGAGAATTACCAGGAATCACAGGAGTACTACCCAGATCCATCTCTCGCTTCAACTGAGCTGCCAGGCAAGCACTACCACATGCTTGCATACATACAGTACCTATTGCCTCTATCTTATTCTTGCATCATTGAGTCGCGATTGCATTAAATTGAATCCCAAGTACTGCATAGCCTTTACTTTTAAACCCCACCGAAGCTTGTTCCTCCATCCCATGAGCCATTACTACAGGAGTTGTTTGAGCCATGCGAGTCGTAGAAAAGCATGTGTAGGGTATGTGAGTGTCTGATGGATAATGAGGTACCTAAACAACATAACCTGAGTAGTAATGGGATAACTAATGAAAGAGGCACCGGTGAGCAATATCTGCTATTTGGTTTTTCATGCTCACTTGTGTCCCGTAGGACCCCGAGTACTTGATTCCTGTTCCTTGACTATTCGCACTATCCACATCCGGGAGGCCTTATGGACCCCCCTGAGCCAGAGCTTGATTCATTCTTATTTCTTGGGGCCACAATTAGTTTGGGGCTTTATTACTATCCTGTACTTATGCCATGTTACTGCTTTATTTAAGATTGTGCGAGGAGCACCTGTACTGTTTTGGATCGTGACACGTTTTCGCTGTATCGACAAGCCCAGTCACATTTTCGGGTTCCCAGTCGTTTACGCCGTCCACACAAACCTTGGGTCCGTCTCGGAGCCGGCCAACTTCGTTGCGGGTAGCTTAATGGGGTGGCCCCCTGAAATATTTCTGAATCCTGTGATTGCTTTGTCGTGAATGCCTCGTTGGGTTTTGATTTGGTTTTTCCGAGGTTGATCGAGTGTGTGTTGCTATTCGTGCACCCCTGCAGGGTAAATCTTTCTGAAAGCCGTGTCCGCGGTTATGGACGACTTGGAGCACAGTTTCTCGATCATAGACAAGTATAACTAAAGTACCGCTTTTAATTGACTAAGTACTTGACTAGTAAATAGTGCAATACTCATGGAATGGTTAATAAAACTGCCAACGGATGATGGGGGTTGTTCGTCCGCTTCCTCGTTGGTAAGCGAGGAGGAGGATGGATCTGTTAATTATACTGTTATAACTGTTGTTCTTAATTCACGGACTTCCGTCTATCATTGGTTAGGCGGAAGGTTAGCGAGTATCTGTAGAATTGTTAGGTATTATCTTTTGCTGCAATTGCGTCACCCCAGGTTGTGTCCCCTTTAGTGGCATAAAGACTTGCTGAGTACCCCTAGGGTCTCACACGATAAATTGTTTGATTCAGATGAACAGGTGTACCCGCAAGATGGATACTGGGTGGAAGAGACAGATGATGTTGGCAACGATCATTCGGTGTAGAGATTCCGGGAACGGGGATCCGTGTGATCTGTGGGCGGGATGTGTTTATTTATGGGGCATCTTATGCCAATTTGCTTCTTATCCGTACTCGGATCTTGTTTTCCGCTTCCGCCTGATACTCTGATGTGTGATGTATGAGGAGCTATCCTAAATTATTATATCTATCTAGGACATTTGGATCTTGCCGTATGGCGTTGCAATATTTCTATTTCTTTTAGATGGAATGGCTCTGAGGACTGTTGTATGTGGCTTGCATACATACTCATTTGTGTATGTAGTTGATCCCTTCGCCTGCCGATTACGCCGCTCGTTCTTGTCCCGTTGTCTGAAAGTGGTTAGGACGGCCGAAAGGTCTACCGTGAGTGGCCCTGGGCCCCACCGTACTATTTTAACCACTTTCGTTCATCCAGGCATTAACTAAGAGCGTAATTCACCGAGGTAGTTACAATTGGTATCAGAGCCATCCCGCCCTTCAGGGTCTCAGCCAAAATGGTCGTTGTCAGTCTAGCAAATATTTTGGTAGTTATGTATACTAGGGAAAAACAAACGTGAGAGTAGGACTGCTTCCATTTTTCTTCTTACCCACCCACCCACCCTTTTCTGGTAAGGAAGTGTAACGTTTTCAATCCTCTTCTAAAATTCAAACTAGGATTCACGTGTTCTGGGTTCCGTAGTACCATAGGTTGTGTGTGTGTGTGTGAATTCCTTGTCTATCTGTTGCATCCAAATGTTATCACTATCTGCCTTTTGGTTATCAACTGTTGGTACATTCCATACCGACAGGCCTTTGTAAACCGACGCGATCTATTCTGATTCGTTGTATACCGATGCGATCTATCTTACTCTTTGTTATCCGACGTTATCTTGTTGGGGTGTTCTTTTCGTAGTTACCAATCTTTAGGTTCATCTTAAGAAGAAGGTGTTGGGATATGTGTTTTACTGATTCATGTGCGGAGTAATGATTTGAGTGCGGGATGGAGTCGCGACCATACCACTACTTTTATCATTTGCTTTTGTATATTGAACTAGTAGAGTTACTAATCTTGATTCGTTAAGTGGTTTTGCGCATATAGTGGTATTTTAATGCCGAAATTTGCGGAAAATTTTTTTTTGTTAGTTGTGTACCACACTCCTTGTTCAGTCGTGTGCGTTATGCTTAATATCTTCTAGTTGCCTTGAACTTTGTTGATATTTTAATATCATCTCAGTGAATTGCATTCTTTAATCTTGATTAATTCCATTTTGGTACTATTTTGGATTATTATCATTCTCCATTATAGTACTGACTTGTGTTTTATATCAATCACAGGATGGCACCACCACGCCGTTCTGAGGAGGACATACCACCTGAACTGGGGCTGCTTTGGCAAGTATTGCAAATGCTTTGGGCACTATGCAGCAGAACCAGCAGCGCTTCGAGGAAAGCGTGAGGAGGAATGAGTTTGCTCCGCTACCTCCACCTCCCAAGCGAGGAGACATCAAGAGTTTTCTCAAGTTCAACCCACGCCAATTTGAGGTGTCTGATCAGCCACTTGATGCGGATGATTGGCTTCGTGAAGTGTCAAGGTTGCTGATGACTGCGGATGTTCCCGAGCAAGAATGGGTCAATGTGCTACTCACCTTCTGAAGGGAGATGCAGCTCTCTGGTGGGAAAATTACCTCAAGGCAGATCTTTCTGGTTTTCAGCCTACTTGGGAGCGGTTCACTGCTGCTTTCAAAGAGCAATATCTGTCAGAAATTGTCATGGAAAGGATGAAGGAAGTGTTTCTCAACCTCAAGCAGGGCACTGACAATGTCAACACCTACATCAGAAACTTCATGAACCTGTCTCGTTATGGTGGCGATGAGATCTCTGATGACAAGAAGAAGCAAAAGAGGTTTCGGCAAGGCCTCAATGCTTCCATCAAATATGCAATCACTCATGCAAGGCCGACATTTTCTGGAACTTCAACACACAGCTCTGCAGGAAGAAGCAAGTAGGCAAGTGTTTGAGGAGTCAAAGAAACACAGCCGTGATACAGCAAGCTCTTCTGCTATGACAGCTCCTTCTAAGCGTCGTGTCTGGGTTCCTAACACCCCACCGTCGCTCCCTGCTCCACCAAGACCTTCAAGCTACGCACCAAGGCCACCAAACTCCTTCACTGCGGCTCCCAGGGGCTACAACCACAACTACCCTGGAGCGCCTGGCGGAGTCCCTGGCTACGTTGCTCCACGTCCACCTGGTGCTTGCTATACTTGTGGAAACACTGGGCATCAGCACTGGAATTGTCCAATGAACAACAAAGCTCTTCCACCACCACCTCCAAGACCTGCGGCAAGTGCTCCTATGATTCGTGCACCTCCACCTCGGGCTCTCAACATCAACACTAAGCCGGGTCTACGGTTGCTCGTGCCAACTGTGTCAACGCCGCTCAAGCTGAGCATGCACCTGGAGTTGTCATGGGTATGCTTCCTGTTAACTCAGTTCCTGCACGAGTTTTGTTTGATTCTGGTGCTTCGCATTCTTTTGTTTCTCACAAGTTTGCATGAGCAAGATTGCTATGGTTCCTTTGTTACAACGTCTTATGGTACAATCTCCTGGGTCAAACATGAGGGTTCTAATATCAGCCATGGCAATCAAATTGAGATTGGTGGCTCTTCGTTTCCGGCTTCCTTAATTATTCTGGGCAATTCTGATATTGATGTTATCTTGGGCATGGATTGGTTGACAGCAAATGCAGCTGTGATTGATTGTGCTGAACGTTCGGTTTCTCTGAAAATTCCTGAAGGCCATATAGTCTATTCTCCAAGTCTGACTCCTGCAATTCAGCTTTATTCTTTGGCGGCTCTGAATGATGATGCTATGGAAGGTATTCAGAGTGTTCCTGTAGTCTGTGAGTTCCCAGATGTCTTTCCTGAAGAGTTGCCAGGTATGCCTCCGGATCGTGAGGTTGAGTTTGTCATTGAACTTGAACCTGGCACCGCTCCTATCTCCAAGCGGCCTTATAAAATGGGTCCTGCTGAGTTGGCTGAACTCAAACGTCAGTTGGATGAACAAGAGAAGTTGGGTTTCATTCAGCACAGTACTTCTTCTTGGGGTAGTCCAACCATCTTTGTGAAGAAGCGAGACAAGACTGATAGACTTTGTGTTGACTATCGGGCACTCAATGCTAAAACCATCAAGAATAAATATCCCCTTCCGCGGATTAATGATCTCTTCGATCAGCTAGCTGGAGCTGTGGTATTCTCTAAGCTTGATTTGAGAAGTGGTTATCATCAAATCAAGATCCGCAAGGAAGATGTTCCTAAAACAGCTTTCACCACCCGCTATGGCCTGTATGAGTACACGGTCATGTCTTTCGGTCTCACCAATGCACCTGCCACCTTCTCGAGGCTTATGAACTCGGTTTTCATGGAGTATCTTGATAAGTTCGTTGTGGTCTATCTGGATGACATTCTAGTCTATTCTAAGTCAAAGGAAGAACATGAAGAACACCTTCGGTGTGTCCTAAACAAGCTTCGTGAGAACCGCCTGTATGCAAAGTTCTCCAAGTGTGAGTTTTGGCTGCCTCAAGTCACCTACCTTGGTCACGTCATCTCTGCCAAGGGCATTGCCGTCAACCCAGAAACTATTAAGACAATTATGGACTGGCTTCCACCCATAAATGTCAAAGAAGTCCGGAGTTTCCTTGGTTTGGCCAGTTACTGTCGTCGCTTCGTTCAAAACTTCTCAAAGATTGCGAAGCCTCTTACCGATCTCCTCAAGAAAGGCAAGAAATACCTTTGGACTCCTGCATGTCAAGCAAGCTTTGAAACACTCAAAGAGAAGCTCACTTCCACACCAGTCTTGGTTCCTCCAGATACATCAAAGCCTTTCCAGATTTTCTGTGATGCTTCATTGCAAGGATTGGGTGCGGTCCTTATGCAAGAAAAACAAGTTGTTGCTTATGCCTCTCGACAGTTGAAGACGCATGAGATCAACTATCCTACACATGACCTCGAACTCGCAGCAGTTGTCTTTGCTTTGAAAGTATGGAGGCATTACTTGCTTGGCAACCGTTGTGAGATCTTTTCTGATCACAAGAGTCTGAAGTATATCTTCACACAGCCTGATCTCAACCTTCGTCAGAGGAGGTGGATTGAAACAATCAATGATTTCGATTTGACCATCAACTACACCCGGGCAAAGCCAATGTCATGGCCGATGCTCTCAGCCGAAAAGCTTATGTCAACAACCTCATGGTGGAAGAACAACAGCCTCTCTTGTGCGAGGAATTCCGCAAGCTCAACCTTGAAATTGTGGATCAAGGGTATCTTCTGAACCTTCTAGCAACACCTCTCTTGGAAGAAAAGGTCCGTTCCATTCAACTTGGGATCCTTACACTAAAAAGATCATCTCCAACATTCAGCTTCCGAAGTATGAGTCTTTCCACGTAGACGACCAAGGCACTCTTTTCTTTGAACACCGGATGTTTGTTCCGAACTACCCGGGTTTAAGAGAGCAAGTTCTCAAGGAGGCGCATGATTCTGTTCTTTCTATCCACCCTGGAAGCACTAAGATGTACATGGACTTGAAAACACAATATTGGTGGCCTGGTTTGAAACGATATTGTGCCAAGTATGTCTCGGAGTGTGATGTTTGTCGCAGAGTTAAAGCTGTCCATCAGAAACCTTCCGGTCTTCTACAGCCATTGAAGCCTCCGGAATGGAAATGGGAGAAAGTAGAGATGGACTTCATCACTGGTTTCCAAGGTCGCAGAAGGGCAACAATGCAATCTTTGTTGTCATTGACAGGCTTTCCAAAGTAGCTCACTTCTTTCCAGTCAAGGAAACAATTTCTGCAATTCAGTTGGCTGAGCTCTATATCAACAGAATTGTCTCTCTGTATGGAGTTCCTCTTGAGATCAGTTCAGACCGTGGAAGCATCTTCACTTCCAAGTTCTGGGGAAGTTTCCAAAATGCTTTGGGAACAAAATTAAACTTCAGCACAGCTTACCACCCTCAGTCGCAAGGACAAGTTGAAAGGATCAATCAGATTCTGGAAGATATGCTCCGTGCTTGCGTTATCTCTTTCGGCATGAAGTGGGAAGAATGTCTTCCTTATGCTGAATTCTCTTACAACAACAGCTTCCAGAAAAGTCTAAAGATGGCACCATTTGAGGCTCTCTATGGTCGCAAATGCAGAACTCCGATTGGTTGGTCGGGCGCAGGTGAAAGAATATTGTTTGGCCCCGACATTGTAACTCAAGCGGAGGAGAAAGTTCACATCATTCTTGAAAACCTGAAGATTGCTCAAAGTCGCCAGAAGAGCAATTATGACAGAAAGCACACGGACATGGAGTATGTCCCTGGTGATCTCGTTTACCTTCGTGTCACTCCCATGAGAGGCACGCACCGCTTTGGTATCAAAGGAAAGCTGGCTCCTAGATACATCGGTCCTTTCAAAATTCGTGGAAGAAGAGGAGAAGTTGCTTATGCTCTTGAGCTCCCTGAACAACTCAAGGTCCATGATGTTTTCACATCTCTCAACTCAAGAAGTGCTTCAAGGATCCCGGCAGGACCGTGGACCATGAACTCATCAATCTCCAAGAAGATCTGTCTTATCAAGAACACCCCACAAAAATTCTTGAAGTCGCAGAAAGAAGGACTCGCAACAAGTCCATCAAGTTCTGCAAGGTGCAGTGGTCGCACCATTCCGTTGATGAAGCCACCTGGGAACGTGAAGATGAGCTCCGTGCCAAGTATCCTACCCTCTTTGAGTCTTCTTCTTCCTAGAATCTCGGGGCGAGATTCCTGTTTAGTGGGGGAGAGTTGTAGCATCCCAATTGTCTAACAATTGTAATGCTACTTGGTCTAGTAAGATATTGGCTACTTCATATATATAATTGTTGCATCATAATTATATCATGCTCATGTCATCATGCCACCTTGCATTTGAGCATCATATAAAACCCTCTCTTTTGGTTTTTCTCTCATATGCATTATTAATTGTATTTGCCTCTTGATATTGTATTTGGTTATTGATATATTGTTCAAATGCCCAAGTTGAGTTGGGGGCATATCTTTATTTCAACTCCACCACCTTTCTTTCACCACCTTATAATTCCACCATCCCATTAACCATGAGCTTGTATTCCTTTTCTTTTGATATTTAATTCTAGCTCATGTAGTTTGGGTGGATTAATCCTTTAAATTCTTGTGCTTGGCTTTTTCTCCACTTCATGGAAATGCATAAGAATAATGCCATAATATTATTATGTTTTCACAAAATAAATCATGGCATTATTATTTTGCATGGGCCATGCAAACTTCTTCCACCACCTTCTACTCCATGGGTTTTGCCTTTGACTTTAGTGGTTATTTCTTTGTGAACCATCTCCTTCCATTCCACCATTCCAATATCTACCCACATCATTTTTCTTTTATTTTTATTTTCCATGCATGATCATATGAGACTCTTTTCCACAATCTCTTTCTCCCTCCTTCTTTCTTGTCTCTCTTTCACCTTAGCTCAAGCTAGATCAAGCTCCATGTTCCACTTGGGTTGATCTTTTCCCAAGTTTTAAAATCTAAAAACCTAATAAAATCTAACCTAGCTCCTCTCTCTATTCTTCTCCTAACCCTAATTCTCCTAAACCCTAAACCTCCTCCCACTCTCTCTTACTTCCCCTCTCTCTAACCTGCTGATGAACACCTGACCCTCTCTCTTGCTTCTTGTATCCACACCTCACCTTGCCATGCTACTTTAATGCCATGTAAATTGTGCATCATTCATCATGGCATGCTTGTTTGCTTGTCACATTTAATTCATATGCTTGTGCACTTATTTATGTTGGCCCTTGTTGGTTTGGTTCTTCTTCGAATAGACGCCCAGCAGGGAGAATTATCAGGAATCACAGGAGTACTACCAGATCCATCCCTTGCTTCAACTGAGCTGCCAGGCAAGCACTACCACATGCTTGCATACATACAGTACCTATTGCCTCTATCTATTCTTGCATCATTGAGTCGCGTTGCATTAAATTGAATCCAAGTACTGCATAGCCTTTACTTTAACCCCACCGAAGCTTGTTCCTCCAACCCATGAGCCATTACCACAGGAGTTGTTTGAGCCATGCGAGTCGTAGAAAGGCATGTGTAGGGTATGTGAGTGTCTGATGGATAATGAGGTACCTAAACAACATAACCTGAGTAGTAAGGGATAACTAATGAAAGAGGCACCGGTGAGCAATATCTGCTATTTGGTTTTTCATGCTCATGTGTCCCGTAGGACCCCGAGTACTGATTCCTGTTCCTTGTTTATTCGCACTATCCACATCCGGGAGGCCTTATGGACCCCCTGAGCCAAAGCTTGATTCTTTATTCTTGGGGCCACAATTAGTTTGGGGCTTATTACTATACCGTACTTATGCAATGTTACTGCTTTATTTAAGATTGTGCGAGGAGCACCTGTACTGTTTTGGATCATGACACGGTTCGCTGCTGTATCGACAAGCCCAGTCACATTTTCGGGTTCCCAGTCGTTTACCGCCGTCCACACAAACCTTGGGTCCGTCTCGGAGCCGGCAACTTCGTTGCGAGTAGCTTAATGGGGTGGCCCCCCTGAAATATTTGTGAATCTATGATTGATTTGTCGTGAAGCCTCGTTGGGTTTTGATTTGGTTTTTCGGGTTGATCGAGTGTGTGTTGCTATTCGTGCACCCCTGCAGGGTAAATCTTTCTGAAAGCCGTGTCGCGGTTATGGGACGACTTGGAGCACAGTTTCTCGATCATATACAAGTATAACTAAAGTACCGCTTTTAAATTTGACTAAGTACTGACTAGTAAATAGTGAATACTCATGAACTGTTTAATAAAAACTGCCAACGGATGATGGGTTGTTCGTCCGCTCCTCGTTGGTAAGCGACGGGGAGGATGGATCTGTTAATTATACTGCTTAACTGTTGATCTTAATTCACGGACATCCGTCTATCATCGGTTAGGCG
>CAJUXJ010001804.1:0-29081 GCA_910589775.1 Avena eriantha | reverse complement strand
AAATCTAATCTAGATAAAAGCCAAGATCTAATCTATTAGACATGTCAACGAGATAGATTGTACTAACCCTTGTAGATCCGAAAGCGTTGTGCGATATCGGATCTCGTGGTTGATGTAGTCGATCACTTGCCAACTCAAGATCGAGTGGACGATCCTTCCGGCGCGCGTTCCGGCAGCGCTTCCGCAGTCGGTCACACGTGCGGAGTCGAAGCAGACCTTCCTCTCCTCGTTCCAGCGAGCAGCGAGGTAGTAGATCTTCTCCACGGAATCCCAGCAGCACGACGGCGTGTGGTGGTGGGTGGAGTAGAGAATTCTGCAGGGCTTCGCCTAAGCCTGACCAGAAGAAAGGAGAAGGAGAGAGGCGGCTAGGGCAAGAGTGGAGGGGGCAAGGGGGGGCGCCTCCACCCCTCTATTTAAAGGAGGGAGGCGCCATGGGAGGGGAGTCCTAGTAGGACTCCCCTCCCTCCTTGGCCGGCGGATTGGGAGGGGGGAGGAGTCCTCCTCCCCCACGACTCCTTGTCTTGCCCCACAAGATTCCTTGATCCTTTCTTGGTTTTCAAGCAAACTCCAAGAAATCTTCCAGAACCTTCCGGAACATTCCGAAACCTTCTAGAATCCTCATACAAATACTCCGGAACATTTCCTAACTCAGAAAATGATCCCCAATATATGAATCTTATTCTCCGGACAATTCCGGATCTCCTCGTGATGTCCCGGATCCAATCCGAGACTCCGAACAACATTCGGTCTCCAACGCACATTCCATATCTACTTAAAACAACTTCGAACCTTAAGTGTGTCACCCTACGGTTCGTGAATATGCAGACATGATGAGACACACTCTCCTATCAATAACCATCAGCGGGACCTGGAGATCCATAACGGCTCCCACATACTCAACGATGACTTCGTGATCGATAGAACCATTACATACGAAACCAATTCCCTTTGTCACGCGATACTATACTTATCCGAGGTTTGATCGTCGGTATCTCCATACCTAGTTCTACCTCGTTACTGATAAGTACTCTTTACTCGTTCCATGTTATGTCATCCCTTGTGACCTCAGTCACATGCTTGCAAGCTAACTAGATGACATTCCACCGAGAGGGCCCAGAGCATATCTATCCGTCATATGGATGGACAAATCCCAATCTTGGTCCATGCGCTTCAACACATACTTTCAGAATACCCAATGACACCTTTATAACCACCCAGTTACGAAGCGGTGTTTGATGTCATCAAAGTACCATCCGGTGATGGTGATTAACATAACCTCATGGTCGAAGGATTAGGTTACTATGCATTTGAAAGCTTATAGCAATACGAACTTAATGACTTGATCTTATGCTACGCTTACTATGGGTGTGTGTCCATCACATCATTCTCCTAATGATATAACCTTGTTATTAATCACATCCAATGTCCATGATCAGGAAACCATGATCATCAATTAATCAACAAGCTAGTTCAACAAGAGGCTTACTAGGGACTCTTTTATGTTTACAAAACACACATGTATTAGTGTTTCCTAATAATACAATTATAGCATGGGATGTAAACATTCATCATAAACACAAAGATATAATAATAACCACTTTTATTATTGCCTCTTGGGCATATCTCCAACAGTCTCCCACTTGCACTAGAGTCAATAATCTAGATTACATGGTAATATACCTAACACCCATGGCGTTCTGGTGTTGGTCATGCTTTGCCCTAGGGAGAGGTTTAGTCAACGGATCTGCCACATTCAGATCAGTGTGTACTTTGCAAATCTTTATGTCACCATCTTGGACATACTCGCGAATAGCATGGAAACGTAGCTTGATGTGCTTCAGCTTGCTATGTGACCTTGGCTCCTGTGCATTAGCTATGGCACCTGTGTTGTCACAGTAGATGGCCATCGGGTCCAACGCACTGGGAACCACGCCAAGTTCAGTAATGAATTCCTTCATCCATATGGCTTCTTGTGCAGCCTCCGAAGCAGCTATGTATTCCGATTCAGTTGAAGATTTCGCCACAACGCTTTGCTTCGCACTCCTCCAGCTCACTGCAGCACCATTCAAAATAAATACGTACCCGACTGTGACTTCGAGTCATCCGGATCGGTGTTCCAACTAGCATCAGTGTAACCGTTTACAACAAGCTGTTCATCACCTCCATAAGAAAGAACCATATCCTTAGTCCTATTTAGGTACTTTAGGATATTCTTGACCGCTGTCCAGTGCTCCATTCCAGGATCACTTTGATATCTGCTAGTCAAACTAACAGCATGTGCTATATCCGGTCTTGTACACAGCATGGCATACATGATAGAACCTATGGCCGAGGCATAGGGAATATTATTCATTTCTCTCTATCTTCTGCCGTAGCTGGACTTTGAGTCTTACTCAAGGTCTTACCTGACAACATGGGCACGAACCCTTTCTTGCTCTCTTCCATTCTAAACTTCTTTAGAACTTTGTCCAAGTATGTACTTTGTGAAAGCGCTATTAGGCGTCTTGATCTATCTCTATAAATCTTGATGCCTAGAATATATGCCGCTTCGCCAAGATCCTTCATTGAAAAACTATTATTCAAATAGGCTTTGACACTATTAAGAAGTTCTATATCATTCCCAATCAACAATATGTCATCTACATATAGTACTAGGAATGCTACAGAGCTCCCACTCACTTTCTTGTAAATACAAGCTTCTCCATAAGTTTGTATAAATCCAAAGTTTTTGATTACTTTATCAAAACGTTGATTCCAACTCCGGGATGCTTGCTTCAGTCCATAAATGGAGCGCTGAAGTTTGCATACCTTGTCAGCATCTTTAGGATCGACAAAACCTTGGGTTGTACCATATACAACTCTTCCTCAATGTCACCATTAAGGAACGCCGTTTTGACATCCATCTGCCAAATCTCATAATCGAAATGTGCAGCAATTGCTAACAAAATCCTCACAGACTTTAGCTTCGCTACTGGTGAGAAAGTCTCATCATAGTCAACTCCTTGAATTTGTCGGAACCCTTTCGCGACAAGTCGAGCTTTATAGACGGTAACATTACCATCAGCATCTGTTTTTCTCTTGAAAATCCATTTGTTCTCGACAGCCTTACGGCCATCCGGTAAGTCCACCAAAGTCCACACTTGGTTTTCGTACATGGATCCCATTTCGGATTTCATGGCTTCTAGCCATTTGTCGGAATCTGGGCTCACCATAGCTTCTTCATACGTCGCAGGGTCATCAGCGTTGTCCACCAACATGACGTTCAAGGCAGAGTCATACCAATCAGGAGTGGTACGAACCCTCGTTGACCTGCGAGGTTCAGCAGTAACTTCGTTTGAAGTTTCATGATCATTATCATTAGCTTCCTCTCCAATTGGTGCAGGCGGCACAAAACATCTTCCGGTGCTGCGCTACTCTCAAATCCGAGAGAAGGTTCAATAACCTCATCGAGTTCTACTTTCCTTCCAGTCACTTCCTTCGAGAGAAACTCCTTCTCAAGAAAGGATCCATTCTTGGCAACGAAAACTTTGCCTTCGGATCTATGATAGAAGGTATACCCAATTGTTTCTTTAGGGTATCCTATGAAGACGCATTTCTCCGCTTTGGGTTCAAGCTTATCAGGTTGTAACTTCTTTACATATGCTTCGCAACCCCAAACTTTAAGGAACGACAACTTAGGTTTCTTACCAAACCACAATTCGTACGGTGTCGTTTCAACGGATTTAGATGGTGCCCTATTTAAAGTGAATGCGGCTGTCTCTAATGCATAGCCCCAAAACGATAGCGGTAAATCTGTAAGAGACATCATAGACCGAACCATATCTAAGAGAGTTCGATTACGACGTTCGGACACACCATTACGCTGTGGTGTTCCCGGCGGTGTCAACTGCGAAAGTATTCCACATTTCTTTAAATGCATGCCAAACTCATAACTCAGATATTCACCTCCGCGGTCAGAACGCAGAAACTTAATCTTCTTGTTACGATGATTTTCCACTTCACTTTGAAATTCCTTAAACTTCTCGAAAGTTTCGGACTTATGTTTCATAAAGTAGACATACCCATATCTACTTAAGTCATCCGTGAAAGTGAGAACATAACGATATCCACCACGCGATGCTACACTCATTGGACCGCACACATCGGTATGTATTATTTCCAATAAGTCTGTAGCTCGCTCCATTGTACCAGAGAATGGAGTCTTAGTCATTTTTCCCATTAGACATGCTTCGCATCTTTCAAGTGATTCAAAATCAAGTGATTCAAGAAGTCCATCAGAATGGAGTTTCTTCATACGCTTCACTCCAATGTGACCAAGACGACAGTGCCACATGTATGTAGAATTATCATTCAATTTTATTCGTTTAGCATCTATGTTGTGAACATGTGTATCACTACTATCGAGATTCAGTAAGAATAAACCATTCATCTCAGGTGCATTACCATAAAAGATATTACTCATATAAATCGAACAACCTTTATTCTCAGACTTAAAAGAGTAACCGTCTCGCAATAAACAAGATCCAGATATAATGTTCATGCTTAACGCAGGCACCAAATAACAATTATTCAAATTTAAAACTAATCCCGAAGGTAGATGTAGAGGGAGCGTGCCGACGGCGATCACATCAACCTTGGAGCCATTTCCAACGCGCATCGTCACCTCGTCTCTCGCCAGTCTTCGCTTATTCCGCAGCTCCTGTTTCGAGTTACAAATATGAGCAACCGAACCAGTATCAAATACCCAGGCACTACTACGATTACTAGTAAGATACACATCAATAACATATATATCAAATATACCTTTCTTCTTGATGTTGCCGTTCTTCAGATCCGCCAGGTACTTGGGGCAGTTACGCTTCCAGTGACCAGCACCCTTGCAGTAGAAGCACTCAGTTTCAGGCTTAGGACCAGCCTTGGGCTTCTTAGCAGGTGCGGCAGCTTTCTTGCCGTCCTTCTTGAAGTTGCCCTTGTTCTTAGGCTTGCCTGTCTCTTGAAATTGGTGGTCTTATTGACCATCAACACTTGGTGCTCCTTCTTGATCTCCACTTCAGCAGTTTTCAGCATGGACGATAGTTCAGGCAACGTCTTGTTCATGCAGTGCATATTGTAGTTCATCACAAAGTTCTTGTAACTTGGTGGCAGTGATTGGAGGAGACGGTGAATCCCTAACTCATTAGGAATCGATATCCCCAACTCTTGGAGCTTGTTTGCGTACCCAGACATGGTGAGCACGTGCTCGCTAACGGAGCACCCTCTTCCATCTTACAGTTAAAGAACTTTTCGGAGGCCTCATAGCTCTCCATGGCCGCGCGAGTCTCAAAAATCAGCCTGAGCTCCTTAATGATCTCGAACGGGTCGTGGTGCTCAAAACGCTTCTGAGCTCCGCTTCTAAACCGTACAGGATGGCACACTGAACTGTGGAGTAATGATTTTTCCGAGTGGCGTAAACATTCTTTACGTCATCGGTGGCATCTTCTGCAGGTGGGTCACCTAGCGGTGCTTCGAGCACATAGGTCAACTGACCAGCCCTGAGGACGATCTTCAGTCCACGGAACCAGTCCGTGAAATTGCTTCCATTGTTCTTAAGCTTTTCTTTCTCTAGGAACGCATTGAAATTGATGGAGGGGGTCGCCATAATCTACAACAAATTTGCAAGTAGTTTAGACTAAGTTTATGATAAATTGAGTTCAAATTTAATTCTTAAATTAACTAGGTGAACTCCCACTCAAAACAACATCCCTCACATTGTCTTAGTGATTACACGAACCAAGTCCACTACACCAAGTCCGATCTTCACGAGAGAAGATGTAGTTTCATCGGCGAACAATCTTCATGTTCATCATATCATTTATATGACTCATGCTCTACCTTTCGGTATTCCGTGTTCCGAGACCATGTCTGTACATGCTAGGCTCGTCAAGATAACCTTAGTTTCCGCATGTGCAAATCTGGCTTGCACCCGTTGTATGCACACGTAGAATCTATCACATCCGATCATCACGAGATGCTTCGAAACGACGAGTCTTAGCAACGGTGCCAACTAAGGGTGAACACTTTATTACTTGATATTTAGTGAGAGGGATCATCTTATAATGCTACCGTCGCGATCTAAGCAATACAAGATGCATAAAGGATTAACATCACAGGCAATTCATAATTAGTGTGATATGATATGGCCCTTTCTTCTTAGCCTTTGATCTCCATCTCCAAAGCACGAACATGATCTCCATCATCACCAGCATTGCGTCAAGGTCAGTGGCGCCGCTTCATGGTTGTCCATCATCACTAGCAACTATTACAACTACTTGGAATAAAGCTATTACAAGATGAATAGACACGCAGGTCTTAACAGAATTAAAGACAACCATTAGGCTCCTGCCGGTTGCCATATTACAACAAGGATCATTGCATACATCAAATATAATCACAATCACATGATGGCCATATCACATCACAAAAACCCCTGCAAAAACAAGTTAGACGCCTCTAATTTTCTTTGCATGTTTTACGTGGTTTGGGGCTTTCGAATAAGAACGGATCTTACCTACGAAACTGAACCACAACGTTGATACAAGTGCTATCAAGTGCAAAGTGTAAATTGGATCTATACTATGGTGGGAGAGACAGACACCCGCAAAGCCACTTGTGCAAAGCAAGTTACACGTCAAGCGTGGAGCAAGTCTCATGTGCGATGACATGTAAGGTTAGCCCGAGCCGCTTCATCCCACCATACCGCAAGATGCAAAGTACACAAAGCAAAAACGACACGAGCACCAACGCCCACAACACCATTGTGTTCTACTCGTGCAACAGATCTACGCATAGACACGGCTCTGATACCACTGATGGGTTCGTAGCATGGAAAACAAAAAATTTCTACCGCAAGAACGAACAAAACCCAGATCTAATCTAGATAAAAGCCAAGATCTAATCTATTAGACATGTGCAACGAGATAGATCTGTACTAACCTTGTAGATCCGAAAGCCTTGTGCGAGATCGGATCTCGTGGTTGATGTAGTCGATCACTTGCCGATCTCAAGATCGAGTGGACGATCCTTCCGGCGCCGCGTTCCGGCAGCGCTTCCGCAGTCGGTCACACGTGCGGAGTCGAAGCAGACCTTCCTCTTCTCGTTCCAGCGAGCAGCGGAGGTAGTAGATCTTCTCCACGGAATCCCAGCAGCACGACGGCGTGGTGGTGGTGGTGGAGTAGAGAATTCTGCAGGGCTTCGCCTAATCCTGAGCAGAAGAAAGGAGGAGGAGAGAGGCGGCTAGGGAAAGAGTGGAGGGGGCAAGGGGTGGCGCCTCCACCCCCTCTATTTAAAGGAGGGAGGTGCCATGGGAGGGGGAGTCCTAGTACTCCCCTCCCTTCCTTGGCCGGCGGATTGGGAGGAGGGAGGATTCCTCCTCCCCCACGACTCCTTGTCTTGCCCCACAAGGATCCTTGATCCTTTCTTGGTTTTCAAGAAAACTCCAAGAAATCTTCCAGAACCTTCCGGAACATTCTGAAACCTTCTAGAATCCTCATACAAATACTCCGAAACATTTCCTAACTTAGAAAATGATCCCCAATATATGAATCTTATTCTCCGGACAATTCCGGATCTCCTCGTGATGTCCCGGATCCAATCCGAGACTCCGAACAACATTCGGTCTCCAACGCATATTCCATATCTACTTAAAACAACTTCGAACCTTAAGTGTGTCACCCTACGGTTCGTGAATATGCAGACATGATGAAGACACCTCTCCGATCAATAACCATCAGTGGGATCTGGAGATCCATAACGGCTCCCACATACTCAACGATGACTTCGTGATCGATAGAACCATTAACATACGAAACCAATTCCCTTTGTCACGTGATACTCTACTTATCCGAGGTTTGATCATCGGTATCTCCATACCTAGTTCTACCTCGTTACTGATAAGTACTCTTTACTCGTTCCATGTTATGTCATCCCTTGTGACCCAGTCACATGCTTGCAAGCTAACTAGATGATATTCCACCAGAGGGCCCAGAGCATATCTCCGTCATATGGATGGACAAATCCCAATCTTGGTCCATGTGCTTCAACACATACTACTTCAGAATACCCAATGACACCTTTATAAACCACCCAGTTATGAAGCGGTGTTTGATGTCATCAAAGTATCCATCCGGTGATGGTGATTAACATAACCTCATGGTCGAAGGATTAGGTTACTATGCATTTGAAAGCTTATAGCAATACGAACTTAATGACTTGATCTTATGCTACGCTTACTATGGGTGTGTGTCCATCACATCATTCTCCTAATGATATAACCTTGTTATTAATCACATCCAATGTCCATGATTAGGAAACCATGATCATCAATTAATCAACAAGCTAGTTCAACAAGAGGCTTACTAGGGACTCTTTATGTTTACAAAACACACATGTATTAGTGTTTCCTTATAATACAATTATAGCATGGGATGTAAACATTCATCATAAACACAAAGATATAATATAACCACTTTATTATTGCCTCTGGGCATATCTCCAACACATACACCGAGGCCTTACCCTGGACGAGATACTGGCAGCACATTGCAGACGAAGAGAGTTCTCTGAACATGTGTTGCAGCACACATTAGCCGCTGACGACGAAATATATACGGGAGAATGAATCCTATATTCATCCTAGGTTATTTGTAGCATTTTCGGGTCTATTT
The DNA here is from genome assembly GCA_910589775.1 of Avena eriantha. Taxonomy (NCBI): domain Eukaryota; kingdom Viridiplantae; phylum Streptophyta; class Magnoliopsida; order Poales; family Poaceae; genus Avena; species Avena eriantha. Next base: position 20,379 of record CAJUXJ010001804.1, on the reverse strand, counting down.
TTCGAAGTAGAAATTTGTACTGTATTTATATTATTTTGATGAGCAGTATGCGTATTATTTGCTTGCTTCTTTCAGAATTCTCTGTGTTCGACATGGGCATCAGCTCAGCACCGGAATTTAGGTCCCACATGGAAAATTGCACAATAATGGATTGGTGGGTGGCACCATCCCTCGAACCTGGGATGCGCGCCGTCGAAGGTGGAGGGGGCGGGCCCGCCAGTCAGAAAACATGCCATGTCGGCATCCCCTGTTTCTGATGCCCTTTAAAAAAATAAAACACGCCACATCGTTATCCCCTATTTCTGATGGTGTTGCTACACACTCGACGGTACATGGTGGCATATAAATATATCATATAAACATAAGGACACAGTCGTCAACATTTCTAAAATGAAACCCGGTCCCATCTCCTACCTGTCCTGGTACATTGCCCGATGAGGTGGATAGCCACGACCGATCTTTTAATACGTTCACACTCTTATGCTGAGAAGGGAAATAAAGATTGAGATGTTAATGCAACAAGTGTCGAATTATTACCCTCTAAAGAAATAGGAAATGGTTATTTTCACGCGTGCCCGTAGTCCAAACCTACTGTCAGTCTTTCACTCCCCTTCTCCGACTAACCACAGTTCACCTTGTGTAGCTCCTCCGCGCCGCACCAACTAGGGTAACATGGCCCCGCCTAAGCCGCTGCCGCCGCGACAGCCGCTGAAACTAGGGTATTTAGCCCCTCTAAGGCAGGCCATGAAGCTCTACTTCAAGGCCGGTCTCCCATTGTCCTGCCAGGCGGATGATTTCCCCAAATGTGCCGAATCGGCCGCGGGGGCGACTGCGCCGTCGTCCGCGCCAGATACGGCAAGCAGGGTCAAGAGAGCGATGTGGAGAAATCGCGCGGCGGCATTACGGCATGCTCTAGGCAGTGGGAATAAGGTACGTATCAAATCGTTCATGAGAGCATGCCGCCGCCGAGGGTACACACCCCCGAACAGGGCAGCGCCAAGGTCTAGGAACTCTCGCGTCCACGCTTCGGCACGGACTACCTTACCTTAGTGGGGTAGGCTGGGAGCACACCGTCTGCGGCAAAGACGCTCCATCCTATGCACCGTCGAAGGCTGTACCGTGGCGGCGACCAAGCGTCTACACTCAGCATGCTGGATTGTTTGACAGCCGGAGCCGGCGGCGGGCATCAGCTCAACCCCTGAATTCAGGTTCGAGTTCACACAGACCTACGATCCCGAGAAGGAGATGTCGAATTTCAGTTTTGAAGAAATCGTTGCGGCGGCGCGGATGGTCCAACTGAACCGGGACTGGCGCACGCAAATCGCTCGTGCATGAACGATGCAGATTTCTTGTAGTTTGGCGGGAAGGAAATAGATCAGTTTGGGTTAAATGATCAAAGAACTTATGTCCTCTCAAGGAAATTGGCCAGCCAACTTTTCTAGTGGACATCTGTAGTTTCTTCTGTGTAGAATAGTTAAGTTCAGACTAAAGAATGGGTTTTGTAGATGAAATGCTGACGAATTGTTCTATAAACTAGTAGGAATTTTAGCCAACTTTTGTGCAGGTATAAGACCCTTTTGTATGGAAGTACTACTGTTGTAAGCAAATACTATCAAGTACCTATTTCCTTCAATTACTAGTCGTGGTTCAATCCAGTTAATTGACATCTTTTTATCCCAGACTACAGATTTTGCATCTACTGTCTGTGCTGTAAACCATTTTTTTCCTTTGTCTTGTGTTGCCTGGAAAATGGTCCTGCAGTTCAACGTGTTACAAATGTAGCTACCTTGTACTCCCCTCCGTTTTAAAATATAAGATATTTAGCTTTGTGAATGAAGTGTATCTAGTCCCCTTTTAGTATGTAGGTTCATCTAGGTTTAGAAAGAACCATCACTAAAAGATGTCTAGATACACTCCATTCACAAAGCTAAAACATCTTATATTTTGAAACGGGGGGAGTGCTTGAAGAGGATATGGACTACATTTTCCTGGCATCTATAGAATTGACATTGCTCATTGCCAGACCACCCTCTTTCATGAGGTTGTCCTTGGTTATTCACAGAAATTATAAAGCACGGTGTTCAACTACATCGATTCAAACTATTACACACACACTACATCAAATTCATTACCCACACATACTACATCGATTCAAACTATTACACACACATACTACTTCAAACTATTACACACACGTACTACATCGATTCAAACTATTACACATTTTTAGTCGATGCTAACTTCCTGCTACGCTCTCCATACTACAAATTCATTAGCCACACATACCACAGCAATTCATTAGAGCTCTGTCTTCACTCGAGGGAAATCAGAACCACCACCTCGTCCAAGCCCGGTCCCCCCACCGAAACTGTGTGCCCCGTCGCGAAACGGTGGCGGTCCTGTGCCATCGATCCATCCAGGCCAACACTGCAGGTGATGAGGGTGCTTTCTGGCAGCCTCTTCGGGGCCCTGAATGCCATGTACCGAGTCCAGAACCTCCTCCAGGTGGATGATGACCGGGTGCTTCCAGCAAAGTTGTCGCCCTGCCCTGCTTGGAATCTGCACCTCGTACATCTTAGGAACGGCGTCAGGATCTTTCAGCACAGCCACGCCTTTACCTCCTCGATGACCCATCTGTCGCTCATTGGCACGATTTCCGCCAGCTCGCCGCCAAGGCTACTGATGACCTGCTTGAGAGCCTCCGGCTCCCAAGCATCCAATGGGAGGCCGTCAAAGCCAAGTTTGGAGAAGAAACGAAGCTGTCCCAAGCGATCGTCCCACCCACAGGCGCGATGCCAACGCATGAAGCTCATTTTCTCCCCGCAGCACTCGAAAGAACGGGAAGAATGTAGAACGCGCTCGGTGTCTAAGCTATGCTCGAACCGAACGAAAAAATCGAATGGCGGCGCGCATACCTCAATGTTGACCTCATTTCGTCTGATCCCAAATGAGACCTGAAAGCCGACAGCAACTCTGCCGACGACACGGCGGGACGGACGCCCATCACGGTGGCCATGAGAGCATGGTCGTCGAACTGCTGTGCCAGGGCACCATGCCTGGGGTGCGCGGCAACACGCAACTTCCCGAGGCCAGTTGCTGGCCTGGAGCGCCCGACGGGACGCGCTCCGCCGTGCGAGAAGGACTAGCCAGAGGCGAGATATTAGTCCGGGGGCGCGAAGCTCCGATACGGTGGACGATGCAACGGCGACAGCTGTGAGCTTCGATTAGAGGCGTGGGAGGTTGACCGGACATGGCGGAGACACAAATTAGAGCAAGTGCGAGCTCCGATCTGAGACGAGCAGCTGGAGCTGAGCAAATGTTATGGGGAGGGGAGCAGGGGAGAAGACCATAGCAGAGCAAAGAAATAGATCTCGTCCACTCAGGGATCTGGTCCTGATGAACCACAAGTATAGGGGGTGTATCGCAGTATTTTCGAGGGAAGTGAAACCCAATTTATTGATTCGACACAAGGGGAGCCAAAGAATATTTATAAGCCTTAATAACTGAGTTGTCAATTTAGGTGCACCTGGAAACAATCTTGCTCACAGCAGTTTATCAGTAGCAACAGTTTTGTAGTAGGAATAGTAAAGTAGCAGCAGTAGTAAAGAAAAGACAGCACTAACAATAGCAATAACAGTAGGATTCGAGTGCGGTAGGCATAGGGATGGATGGACGGGCGTTGCATGGACAAGACAATTCACATAGCAATCAGAACATAGGGCAATTGCAGATAAATAACATAAAGCATCCAAGTACTAGATAATCCTAGGCATGTGTTCCATATATAGCCATACATGCTCGCAATGAGAACTTGCACAACATCTTTTGTCCTGCCAGCCAGTTTGCAGCGGGGCCTCTAGGGAACTACTGGCAATTAAGGTGCTCCTTTTAATAGAGCACCGGAGCAAAGCACTAACACTCCATGACACATGTGATCCTCACATCAAAGCCATTCTCTTCTGGTTATCCCGATTTCTGTCACTTCAGGGCCATCGGTTCCGGACAACAACGTGTGTATACAACTTGTAGATAAGGCCAAAAACAATACTATCATAATGAATCAATAACATGTTAAGATCTGAAATCATGGCACTCGGGCCCTAGTGACAAGCATTAAGCACAACAAGTCGCAACAAAGTCATAAAGCACTAATAAAAGATACTAGGCACCATGCCCTAACAATCTGATGCCATTACATGAACGATCTCATCCAATCCCTACCATCCCCATAGCCTACAGCGGGGGATTACTTACTCATAGATGGGGGAAACATGGATGGTCGATGGAGAAGCGATGGTGATGATGATGGCGATGATCTCCTCCAATTCCCCGTCCCGGCAGGGTGCCAGAACGGAGTTTCTGCTGCTGTTTCGTGTAATCTGGTGGTGGCGGTGGAGCGGCAATCCTTCTAGAAAACGTCGAACCCCCCGGAGTTTTTAGGTCAGAAGGCTTCTTATAGGCGAAGAGGAGACCGAGGGGGTGCATGGGGGCCCACACCATGCCCTGGCGCGGCCAGGCCCAGCCCGCGCCTGGGGGGTGTGGCCAGCCCCTGGCCCTCCTCCGTCTCGTATTCTGGCTCCTTGAGTCTTCTGGAAAAATAGGCACTTTGGCTTTTGTCCTGTCCAATTCCGAGAATATTCATTTTTGACTCTCCTGGAACCAAAAACAGCAGAAAACAGGCAGCTGGCACTATGGCTCTTGTTAATAGGTTAGTCCAAGAAATCATATGAAAAGTACTCCAAAGTGTGGACAAAACACAAGAAAGTGGATAAAACCAAGCATGGAACATCAAAATTATAGATACATTTGCAATGTATCAGGTCCACGTAGGGGTAAGCTAGTCCACGACCGCAAAAGATAACGGGGAATACTGACATGGCGAGCCAAGAAGAGTTGACCTAATGGCGGTATTTGAGTTCAACCGTTTTTCGTCTGGTTAAACGACCGTTTGGCTGTTAGATTTGTATACACCCCCATTTGGCCCTTCTGGACAATTGGCGAATCTACTATGGCCCCTCCACGCGATTGATGGCAACTCGGGTACCACGGTGCGCTCACCCACCAAGTTTGGTACCGCAAACAAACATTCCCCATCAAGAGGTAGCCTCAACTCACACCTCTTTCGTGAGGGAACCCATACTAATGCATATAAACTCCGGCTAAGCCTCACCCAATTCAGGTATTGTGGTTGTACGATAAAATTGGAATGGTATCACATCCAAACCCAACCATCAGTTTTTATAAAGGGCTAAGGCTCATGCCTCAACATTTTCATCATCCTAAACCATTTGTGTTTCTCAACACATGTCAAAACATCTCAATAGAATGACTCATCATTCCATGGTTTTTCATAAGCATTTTCACCCAGTATTCCCATCTAAAGTGATCAAGTTCTATGCTTAGCACTAGCCACTAAGGTTAAGAGTGTTCACTAAAGAGGAGTGCTAATCTTCAATCTCATGCCATAAAATGACATCTAAGTATAACTAGATAGGCCAAGTTTTATACTCTTTATGCTATCTATACTACTTTCCAAAGTCCTCATAAAGCATTACTAAAAGTAAAGAAACTTTGGTAAAGTAAAAGATTAAAGCTTGCAAGTAAAACTTGGGATGGGTACAAATCAAAGGTATATAACCAAAGCATTCCTAATGCATCTTGCTTAGGTTATATTGCATGGGTAACTTGTATAATTCTAGCTTGCCTTGATTGGTGCAGTGATTGAAGTTTTCTTCTTCTTCTTCTCTTCGGGGTAGAACTCCTCCTTCTCGTAGACTTGGTCGGTACTATCGTCTATAAATGAATACGGGGTACACAATCACCAAACAATACTTAACTAAGTCTATTTAGCAAACTAAGGTTCAAACTTGATGATCTAGCATCATCACACTCATCACAAGATTAAAAGAACTAGTTTCATTTAGTTTATTTGAGAAAAGTAATTTCTACTCGTTGAAATTAATTAATATTCAATATTCTCCAAATAAAATATGGGATCATGTGGACACATGTCATCACCACATATTCTAATACATGGGAATGTGATTTAAAAGGGTTGGTCACATTTTATAAAGTTTAATAATATTATTTAATAGATTTAAAGTGACTAGAAATGCCAATAGCATTCTTTTGGTACTAGTCCAATGTCACTGCATGCAAACCTAAATATTTTTACATATTCAGATAGGTATCACCAAATGTGATTTTTGAGATTTGGAATCAACTCAAAAGCTATTATGGTTGATTTTTGAAAAATGTTTGAATGTAGAAAAGTCTCTATTTTGTTATTTTTGCTATATGTGATCTCTAACTCCAATTGATTTAAATCCAATGGGCTTGGATAGATATTTTAATTATCTTTCTAACAAATTTGAATCATGCCATTTGGTTAAATGAAACTCTCTGAATTGATTTTTGAAATAAGTGGACAGAATAGGATTTCAATTTAAAAGGAAAAATACTAATTTGAATCGGTGGGCTAGCGCGGGAAAGGAAATGGGCCGGCCCAGCTGTACTACGCGGGCACAGCGGCTACTAGCAGGGGGTCCTACGCGTCAGTGACACATCTAACACGAAGCGGTAAGTTTCAATCTCAGTCGTGCGATTAGACTACGATCTAACGACTGTGGTTCATCATCCCCGGCGAACAGGTCTCCGGCGAGGACGATCCCTAGAGACACAGTGGGGGTCTACAGGGGCTCACCTGGGCTCCAGCTACGGTCGGCGATGGGGCGTTCGAGCTGGTAGACGACGATACTTCAAGGTGTGGTCGCGGCAGCTCCTGGGGTGGCTCCAGTCGACGCCGCCTTTCTTCAACTGCAGCGGCCAACTCCGGTGAAATTCCGGCAGACTGAGGCTCGCCTTGCTCTGGGAGAGTGTGGGTGGATCAGTGATGAGAGGGGAGTCGAATGGTATATAGAAATGAGGTGGAGAGGCCTCCTTTTTATAGCTCGACGAGGGGACCGAGCGGCGTGGGCACTGCTCGTCGGTGGCGACGCTATAGGCAGCTAGCGGCGCGGTTGGGGGTAGGGGACGGTGCATGGTCTCCTGACGGTCATCTCTGGCTTAAAGGCGAGGCATGGGGCGGTCGCATTTGGTCAGGAGCGGACGGTGCTCTGCACGGCAGAGGCGCTGTTCGATGCGGCGCACAGTGGCTACGGGTCGAGCAGCGGCGAACGGGAATGTCTGGGCGGTTTCTGGGGTCATGCCAGAGCAGTGCGTGCAAGGTGAGATCGAGGCGCTATCTATGCGAGCTGGTCGGGCACGGAGCTCTAGCGTGTGCTCGGCATGGTCGTAGAGAAAATGGGCGCGGCGATCCGGGGCCTGTCCTTAGCGTTTCTTTGGTCGGGGCTGGTCGGTGAGTGGCGGTGGACGGTCGCATGTCCACTGCTAGGCTCAGGAGAGAGCGGGGCTGCTTGCTGTGAGCGGTCCATGGTTGGCCTGGCGTGGCGGCTTCGGGCGGCGGCGCACTGGTGCTCAACGGCCAAGGGGGTGCTGGTCTGCTGCTGCTCGACACCAGGGGGAACAGGGGAGTAGAAGGGGTCAAATGGGGAACAAGGAATTGATCACAAACAGTAATAGTTTGGCAGCTATTTCTGTGCTCACCAAGTGTTTGATCTAATGGCCAAAAGAAATTTAAATTTGAATTTTTGGCTGAGATTTGGTGGGTGTGTTGGTCACAAGCTTGGGCATCTTTGGTTGCTAGGGTTTTCCAAGGTGAACTGGTTTGGTGGGTTTTTGAGAAATGGCCATCTATACATGTGAACTTGATTCCATTTCCAAATGTCTCTCATTTGAATTTGAAAATAGTTTCTGCAAGTTTGTAAGTGGGCTTGGGTTCACTTTTACTTGGTCTAGCAAGGGTGAAAAGAGTTGAGAAAGTTTCTATTTGAAATCTTCTTCTAGGAACACTCAGAGTGGCCTAGTGGTTAACTTTGGTCAAAATGACCATTTGCCTTATTTAATCTTATTTGATTTCTTTCTCTTTGGATTTTGTTTGTAAATGGTCTAGATGATGTGGTATTTACTTTAAACCATTTCATAACATTTAGACAATCAATCATGGCATTTTCAAACAATTCTACACTAATGAAAACACACATGCATTCATAATCATTTTAATAATAAAAGTTTTTGTTAACCCTAAATTGGGTGATTTGAACTTTGATAAACTTGATTAAAGTTTTGGGATGTTACATGGAGTGATGGCAAACCCTGCCAGGTTCAAAAGGACTACACGGATGTAAACTTGAGGGAAGTCTCTGCGTCACTGTTTGTCTTCACGGTCACCTTATCCACGCACCAAGAATCCTTTCCATACTGTTGGGGATATACTTTCCAGGTATCCTCACAGTTCCTCACTGACCAGGGTGGCCCACTTTGGGTTAGAGCTTTGCTTCACACGGGCGGCCCAGTCAGGGAGAAGAGACGGAGTCCTATCCGGCTACAAGAAGGCCCAGAAGACTTACCGACTTAGGCCCATAGTGTTACTTGTAGTTCAAGATGTACTCTATAACCGACTCTTAGTCGTAGCCGGATAGATCTCTCCTGTAAACCCTAGGCTGGATATATATAAGCCGTCCTAGGGAGAGCCTTTAGGGCACACCTCAAAAGTCTACAATCTCAACTCGCACAGGCGAAATCCTTGTAACCCATATTCTGGCTGCCGTATTACTGGATTGCTAGCAGGAGTAGGATCCGTCCAAAGCCGGCTGATTCGAACCTGGGTAAACTTGTGTGCTCACCGTCCCGGAACACCGTACGTCTCACACCCCTCTCTTCCACACACCTCGAGGACCCCCTCATGGCGTACTTATCAACAATCCGATGATAGTTGGCGCCCAACATGGGGCAAGTGAGCTTCGGATCTGCGTTCCAAGCGGAATCTGCAAGAATCGAAATCGGCGAGACTATCGCCGTCGGTCGCATCCTCTATGCCAGCGACGTCCCGCTCATCATTCTCGATGAGACCTAGATTCCGGCTAGGGAGGCCGTGACTTCCTACACAATCATGTCTTTTGGCGAGATCGATGTTTACATCGGTTTTGCTGAACCTGCCCCACCTACCCTAGCGGTGATGATAGAGGCAGAAGAATCTTCTAGGTCCCTTTTTCCGTGGAGGCGGCAGAGTTCCGGATCTCAGAAAACCCTAATCCCACCCAGCCCGCACCAATCGTGGAGATAGTGGAGAAATCCGAGCCTGAGGAACCTAGCGGTCCAAGTCGAATCTGGAGTGGATCTCCTTGGAGAAGCCGGATCCCAGATTGACCCACCCGCGAAAGTCGAAATCCAGGAGGAGCATATCAACGACACTTATTCCGGCTCTGACAATGCAAGGACAGACATGCCTTTCCTAAGGTACACACCCGCGATGTATGATAATATAATGCAAGATGCAAGCGCAGATGCAATTCTCGAGACCATCAAAAGTTTCGACCAAGCTGATCGCGAGAGCCGCGGGTACCTCAGGAAGCACGCGTCGCACTTTGTCGGATATGTGGGATCCAGATCCGGCTCTGCCGACGCTAGAGAAAACATTGACTCTATGCTGGAGGCAATTGGAACAAACGCCGACGTATCCGCATCCACGGATGAATCGATGACGTCGGCAGATTTCCAAAAGTTCTCCGCGGAATATGAAGAGGAGTATAACTCCAAAGCTACAGAGGAAGGAGAAGCCATGGATGAAGGATCCAGGGAGCACTCTCCCAAAGTGCAGGATGACATGGAAGTCAGAGATAATCCCGAAGTCCAGATGTTCGAAAGTACCGATCAGAGCTTGACTCCAGGAAACGGGCCCAAAGCCGTCTTTGCTACCGGTGCTGCCAAGAAGGCAAAGAAGAAGACCAAGAAGAACAAGACCCCGGAAAAAGACCCTCTAATAGAGGACGTGATTGCCGAAGAATATGAGGAAGACTCAGATGGAGCACTTATCCCAGAAGAGCCGAAAAAAGAAGAATCGGTGGATGGACACGTGATCACTGAAGGTGCGCGTAAACTCATCGATGTTGCATTAACCACACCTATCCCTACAGCTACAGAATTTACTTCTGAAGAGCTGGACAAAAGGGCCCAGCCCTAGAAGCGCGTCGTCAACAACTCCTGGATGAAGCCAAAAACATCGAGGAGGAAAAGAACGCATGGCAACTAAGGATTACATGTCTCGGTTGCATCAGAAGGCACGGAAACGTTACACACGTCACGGTCAATTTACGGAAGTAAACAGGGTCCTCTTTGAAGGAGATCCAGGGATGCCTCGTCTCGACAGCAAAGGAGATCTGGTGTACCCAACACCGGTACAGAACATTGTCGCAGCTCAAGATATCCTGTCAAATAACCTAGGCCCAGAACAGGTTCGATTGGGCGTCAAGCTACTCACCAAGGGTCTGGAGCAACAAATGGCTGCAAAATCTGGAAGTGGAAAACTGGTCTCCAATTCCAACCAATGTCACACGGACTCAGCCTGGAATGATATAAGGCCCCAGCGTGTTCCGGAATAGCGTCACCGTTCCGACCGACGGGAAGATAACTACTCCAGAACCGGATCATCAGGAAAGCATCACAGAACTGCACGTGACTGGAGCAACGTCGTTCCAGCGGCCGAGCAAGAGGCCATTGCTGCACTATATCCGAGGAACCCTCCCCGACGAGAGTCGAAAGATCGAAGGGGAGAAGATAAAGAGAAACATCGGGAGGAGGATCGTCAAAAATGCCACCTCCTAGACATGCAAGCCGTCCGGCTGAGCCTCACCGTAGTGGGAACGACAGACGAAGGAATGACGGAAACCATGCCGGGGCAAGCCGGCAGGGGGCTCGTCGTAGTGAAGACCCTCCCCGGAACCGGAATAATGACGTTCCGGACGGAGGCCGGCGAACAGCCAGAAACAATCCAGCTGCCCCACCCTCTCCACCAAGTAGTCATCACAACGGCTCTCAAGGGGGACAAGGAGGACGACGTGGCGGAGGAGGTGGTGGAAGAAGCCGAAGTCCGGCTCCAAGGCACCACAGTCACAGCCGACATTCGGGACAATCTCTATCCCCGAACGACACAAGGCACAGGATCAACTCCAACATAGTGGCACGGCGCTACGAAAATGATGATATCTACCTGGGCCCAAGTGCTTCGGACCACGCATCAGAGCTACAAGATTCCCGGAAGGATTTGCTATCTCAAGACATATCCAAGCCTACGACGGCATTGCTCGACCAGATACCTGGCTACAGGATTTTTTCCAAGCTTGCTGCATCGCCAAAGATGGAAACAGCCTGGTCGCAACCCGATATCTCCCACTTGTTGTGGAAGACGGCACGATCATGGCTTAACAAACTTCCGGAGAACACCATCCACAACTGGTATGACATGCCAAGTGCGTTCTTTCGGAATTTCGAAGGCACATACCGGAGGCCCTGTACGGTCGGAGATCTACAACGTTGCACCCAGAAGGCCGGAGAAACTTGCTGGGATTACCTCGGATGATGGATCGACACCAAGAACTCCCGTGAAGGAGTAAATGATCAAACTGCGATTGAAGCTTTCATTGCAGGTCTCCCAATTGGTCTACTGCGCCACCGCTTGAAGTGTGACAAGGTCACTGATTTGGGAGAGATGATAGAAACTGCGAGCAAGTATGCAGATGCTGACAACGATGTAGAGGGATTACTCAATGCCCTAGATGTGCCACAGTCGGCAAAACAACAACCAAAGCAACAAGGTCAGAAGCGTAAAAATACCTCGGAAGAAAAACCCAACGCGGAAACGGCAGTGGTCACTACTACTTTCGGGTCTAGAGGGCAAGAAGGACGCGGCGGAGGCCGCGGGCGTGGCCGTGGGACTTCGAGAGTCCAAGGTAGAGGAGACCAACAACGGGGAAAAACGTACTCTTGGGCCGACATTGCTAATAACCCATGTGTGCATCACTTAGAAGCCAATCGGGGCTCGTCCCACACCAACGCCAAATGTCGTTTCAATGACGACATCAAAAGAGATGACACCGCGGGCTACAAAGCTAAGCGGAAGAAGGGAAAGAAAAATCCCGAAAAAGATAAAGAGACCAAGGAAGATTCTGACATGAAGGAAGCTGATGCTTCAAATCCCAAGCTGGAAGGGAAAAAACTTTCGACCAAGAAAGACACTTATGTCACCTTCCTCGGATCTCAACCAGCGAAGGTCAAGAAAGCAGTTGTATATGAGCTCAATGCAACAGTTCCGGCTGTCCCCCAATTCTTGGACTGGTCAGAAGTGGCAATCACATTTGACCGCACTGATCATCCGCCTAAGTTGCACAGGCGAGGAAAATACGCCTTCATCGTCAATCCACTTATTGACGGTTATGGTTTCTCCAAGACCCTCATGGACGGCGGCAGCAGCATCAATATTCTCTATGTCGAAACGCTACGCCAGATGAATATCTCGGAGACCCAGCTGAACCATAGCTCTGTGATTTTTCACGGAGTTGTCCCAAGAAGACAAGCTAATTCCCTAGGGGAGATTACTTGGATGTTACCTTTGGAACTCCAAAGAATTATTGGACGGAGGCACTTTCTTTCAAAATGGTCCCGTTCAAGAGCGCTTACCACGCTATATTCGGACGTCCGGCTTACTGGGATTTTATGGCTCGTCCGTGTTACATTTACAATATGATGAAAATTCTAGGTCCCAATGGTGTAATCACTATCAGGGGAGACCCGAAGAAAGCGCGAGAGTGCGAGGATGGAAATGTCGCCTTTGCTGAAGCCGTGTTATACGCCCAGGAGTGCCAGGAGATCAAGAAGAGCATAGATTTGTCCGAGATGCCCGCGATGAAGAAGGAGGTGACAAAGCCAAATCCGGAGTTCAAGGCATCAGGAGAGACGAAGAAGACGTCGTTGAAGGATGATGACCCCTCCAAGGTAACCCAGATAGGCGTAGGCCTAGTTAGCGCAAAGGAACACGCGCTCGTCAAGTTCCTCCAAGCAAATCAAGATATCTTCTCATGGTAGCCATCTAACATGACCGGAGTACCTAGGGAACTTGCCGAGCACTCTTTAAATGTAAACCCGAACGCTAAACCCATCAAACAGTCCTTACGACGTTTCGGCGATGAAAAGCGTAAGGCAATAGCTAAGGAACTAGCACGGCTCGAGTTAGCCGGATTCATAGAAGAGGTCACCCACACTGAGTGGTCGCCAATCCTGTAATGGTCCCTAAAAAGGACACCACTGATTTAAGGATGTGTGTTGATTATACTGCCTTGAACAAGGCTTGTCCAAAATCCGTTCGCTCTGCCTAGGATTGATCAAGTTATCGATTCTACGGCAGGCTCGGAACTCCTCTGTTTTCTCGACGCATACTCCGGTTATCACCAAATCCGGATGAAGGAATCTGACAAAGTAAAAACTTCATTCATAACCCCTTCGGAACCTTCTTTTTGTTACGAGGCCCTTTGGGCTGAAAACGCAGGAGCTACATCCCAGCGCACGATGCAGCGTTGCCTCCATGACCAACTCGGACGCAATGTACATGCATACGTGGATGATATTGCGGTGATGTCCAAAAAGGAAACGCTAATTTCCGACTTGGAGGAAACATTCGCCAATCTACGAAAATACAACATCATGCTTAACCCGAACCGCCGCCAAATCGGAAGAGGATAAAGAAGCCATTTCTCCGGTGAGCTGATGACCTAAGATGGGCGGCGTTGGGAGTTTTTGGGGAAAGCAGAGGAGCTCTGTGCGCGCGGGGGAGATTTGGAGGAGAGGAAATGGCAAGGGAACATGTGAAGAAAGGAGGAGGAGAATCCTCACCCCTTATACCCACCTAATCGCGCCAAGATTCGTGCAAATGCTACAATCTAACCGCCACGCGTCGTGGAAGGAAATGGGAAGGACCCACGCGATGATTACGTCACTTCGATCTCCGCGTATGCATTAAAACGACGCCTCGGTTCTGCGAACTGCGGACCCACCAACGGTCGTGCTGACAGGATGTCTGTCAGATGACGTGACTTGACCATGACCGGTGTCAGGTGGCGTTAGAGACCAAATCCCAGCTTAGTTTGAAATCAAGCTGGAAAATCCGAGTAACATGTTGATAGGTCCGACTTATTTTTTAAGACCCGGATCGTATTTTTTGTTGTGAAGTTTCAGGACCCTTCAAGATTCTGCAGGCCAAAGATCAAGCTAGACGATGATAAATACGACTATGGATCTTGGAGACTTCCGGGGGCTGTTGTTGGGATATACTTTCCGGTATCCTCACAGTTCCTCACTGACCAGGGTGGCCCACTTCGGGTTAGAGCTTTGCTTCATGGGCGGCCCAGACAGGGAGAGAGACGGAGTCCTATCCAGCTACGGGAAGGCCCAAAAGACTTACCGACTTAGGCCCATAGTGTTACTTGTAGTTCAAGATGTACTCTGTAACCGACTCTTAGTCGTAGCCGGATAGATCTCTCCTGTAAACCCTAGGCCGGATATCTATATAAGCCGTCCTAGGGAGAGCCTTTAGGGCACACCTCAATAATCTACAATCTCAACTCGCACAGGCGAAACCCTTGTAACCCATATTCTGGCTCTGCCGTATTACTGGATTGCTAGAAGGAGTAGGATCCGTCCAAAGCCGGTGGATTCGAACCTGGGTAAACTTGTGTGCTCACCGTCCCGGAACACCGTACATCTCACTCCCCTCTCTTCCGCACGCCTCGAGGACCCCCTCATGGCGTACTTGTCATCAATCCGACGACACATACCCTTATCCATGAGCATCAATTCCAGAATATGCCAAAGGAGAAACTACCCTCCAATTGGGATATGCCCCGTTGTAACCATGCAGGAAAAGAAGACTTCAAGGAGGAAGAGTGGGGAAAGAATCGTACGAGCTGGGATTCACAACCTTACATGACATGCACACCGCATCGAGCACAACTCAGAGTTGATCACCACCACCACCGAAGGAGTAATTCGTCATCAGGTTTTGGCATCCCCTTGGTTTGTTCCAAGCTAAGGGAGTGTCGCGGTATCACATCACTATCTTCTATATTTTTACCTTTTTAGTAGAGTCATCATGAATAGAGAAGTTATCATGTAGGATGGTTTGCATTGTGGAAGTGTCCCCCTCTCGTTAGATATCTATGTATCCCTTGGTGTGAGTTGCCGTTATTGAATATTAATGAGAAGTTCTATCATTTACTCTTTTGCATATCTTATATTAGTTTTCAATTTTCGTTATATGATTGATCTTGTTATTAGTATTGGTATCACTTTGGGATCATGAAGTAAATTTAGTTGGTTTTGGCAAACTTGGCTCAGTTAGCAGCAACACTATTTTGAGAATTGAATGAAAAGATAAAAGTACTCTTAAGAATATAATTTCATCATCTTTCTTTCTTGATTGGCTCATAAGATTAGTATTCTCTAGTTAAGATCTTTTGTGCTTCCAAGGAAGATTGCATGTTTGTTTTATCACCTGTATGTTTGTTTGTTTCCTTCAACTCTTATGCTTGCTACCCAGCCTTGGTAGCCAAAAACCTATACTGAGAGGGAATGATTCTCGTGCATCCAATCCTTAAACCAAACCTATGCCATTTGTGTCCACCATACCTACCTATTAGCATTTTCTATTCCAAGTAAATTCATGTTTTTATCTACCTTCCGAATTAAACTTGTTATGTTTAAAATTAGTGATTAAGCTAGCTCTCACGAACTTGATGGCACACTTTACTTTTCTTTCCCCTAATAAACTTGAACCATTGTGTCGTCTACCTTGTATCTGCTTGCACTTATACGTTGGGGATTAGCAGAACCATGTTGTCATGGGGAACACTTTCAACATTGCACTTGTACATTGTACCCAGTTGATATCATGCTCTTTTGTTTATGGATGACGTCAGTGTGAAATGAAACGGGAACTTGTAAGTCCATGGAGTTATGTATGTGTGTTAGAGAAACGTCTGGGCGGCTGGTCTAATCCATGCCCAATCATGCTGGAAACCTGCAATGTAACCATAATGATAAATCTATATTGCATTCTTCTTATAAAAAAGAGATAGAGATTGATAAAAGAAAAAGAATGAGGAAAGAGGAAAGAGATAAAAAAAGCATCATTTTCCTATGGTAAATAAGAAGATGCTGAGATGCTCGTTGTCTGCTTGCCTTGTCATTTTGATATGGGGATTCTTCCGTATCATCGGGCAAGGGGTACCCCGTTGGCGGTTCTCTATGATACACATGTACTTACTATGACAAGAATTTACCGGTAACTAAACTTGAGTAGCATGAGGAGCAACCCTCGTATTCAAGGGACATGAGATTGCCAACTTATACTTTGTCAAGCATATACTCCATAGTTTGTTCACTTTAACCTTAATCACCTCAAGATTCTTATGATAGGGGCAATGAGAGATGAAAGCTAATAAGTACAATAATTTTTGGAAGCTCTTTATGGAACTTGAAATCCCTGCTTCCCTGCGAAGGGTCTATCTTTTAATTTTTAGTTGAGTCAGTAAACCTATTCCCTTCTATCTCAGCAAGTATTTTGAGTTGTTGTGTTTCATTCATATGATGATTTATTCAATCATGTTTCTTATGTTCCTTGTTTTGCACATTGCTCTTATCTTAGTGAATATTACTTTGAAAAGCTATCATTGAAACCTATTATGTTTGAACTCCTACAAATTGTCAACTATTCTCTGACCAAGAGCAAAGTTTGCCATTACCAATTGTGATTTACTTTATGTCTCTTTATTGTGTTTCCTTTACTTATTGCAAGTTAAGATATATAATGGTGAGTTGTCTGCAATTATGATTTATTTATTGATGAATGTGATGCTTCTTGTCCATATTCTTTTATCGACTCTTCACTCCATAAACCTGAGGTCATGTTTATTGAGCTCAGTTTTTGCTTGGGGATAAAAAAGTCTAAGCTTGGGGGGTTTGATACATCCATTTTGCATCACTATTCTATATCATAATTTACTGTTATTCATTGATATATTTCATATTAAGAGATGATACTTATGTTATTTCATCTATTTTTGCATGGTTGATGACTTTTGGAGGATGGACCGCTAAAGTCAGGATTCTGATGGAAAAGCACTGTTTGGAGGCAAAATTCGCGAAGATCAGAAAATCCTAGAAAATACATGGAAAATTTTATTTTTTGCAGAATACGAAGGATGCCAGAAGGGGAGTGGAGATGGGCCACAGGGGGCCCATACCACCCCCTGGCACGGGCCACCCCTGGCCGCACCACTAGGTGGTGTGGCCATCTTGGCCCACCTCCAGCTCTCCCCTTTGGCATATATTATCCCCACGAAACCCTAAGCCTCAGGGAGCGATCATAGAAAGATTCCGCCGCCTCGCGAAAGGCGACTGAAAAACTGCAGAGAGAGAATAGCTCTCCGGCAGGCAGAAATCTGCTGGGGAAATTCCTTTCCGGAGAGGGTAGATCGTCGCCATCAACACCGTCATCAAGCTGGACTTCATCGGTATCATCATCACCATCATCATCATCTCCACCAGCACCATCATCACCACTCCATACCGCTGTAACAATTGGTTGAATCTTGCATAGTTCTTAGGGGAAACTTTCCCGGTGTTGATTACTTGTTGTAGTTGATGCTATTGAGTGGAACCATTGAATTATCATTTATGTTCAGATTGTTACATATCATTATTTGATCTCTGATCTTGATCCATATGATGTCTTGTGAGTAGTTTGTTTAGTTCTTGAGGACATGGGAGAAGTCATGTTGTTAGTAGTGGAATTGTGTTGAGAAATAAACCTAACCACAACTTAAGTTGTAGTGTTATTCTTCTAGTGGTGTCATGTGAACATTGACTAAATGACACTTCACCTATATGGCCTAGGAGAATGCATTGTGTATATGGCTACTAATCGTAGGGGTTGCCGGAGTGACAGGAACCTGAACCCCCGTTAGGAAACCATTGCATAAGGGACGTAAGGGTCTTAGAGTTTAAAGCTGTGGTTAGGTTTCTACCTTAATTACTTTCTTGTACTTACGGATGTTTGCAAGGGGTATAATCACAAGTTTGTATTAGTCCTAGGAAGGCCGGTACATTAGCACAGGTTCACCCACACAACACTTATCAAACTAAAGAAGATTAATCAACTATATGAAGCGAAAGCACTTGACGATATTCCCGTGTGTCCTCGAGAACGTTCGGTCATCTTAAGTAATACAACCGGCTTGTCCTTTGCTAAATAAAGGATTGGGCCACTTGCTGCATCTATTATTATTGTCTTTTATTTACTCGTACTTTATTTATTTGCATTATCAAAAAACCCTAAAATCCATTTGCTAAGTATTTACAGAGAATTCCTGCTCCAAGCCACTCGTCAACACCTTCTTCTCCTCATTGGGTTCGACACTCTTACTTATCGAAAATATTGCGATACACCTCTATACTTGTGGTCATCAAGTGTGAGCTCGTCATTCTCTCTATTAGGAATGAACGTCCCCTCTTCAATAGCCTTTACTGCATTTCTAATGTTTTTGATGGGTATGGGTGTTTCTTTATGTCTTATGTTATATATGCACTTCCCTTTTGAGTCCAACATGCCCCCATGCCCGTAAAACCAATTCCTTACCCGTTCGATCCAATTTTATGTCTCTAGAGTGATCCCTTTATCAGCAAGTCGGCCTCAAGTTTCTCCCACTTAGGCATGCTAGCCTTGTAGCCACCTTGCCCTAGGTATGGTGATACTGCTTTTTGGCAGCATTTTTCTTATTCGCTTCAGACCTTTTCTTAAATGGCTCTGATGTCTTGTACGCCACAAATTCAGCCCAGTTGTCTTTTAGCTTCTAATATGCTCTAGTGAATTCCGGAGTCTTATCTTGCAAGACACAGTCAAGGCAACCTTTTCTTCCAGTTGTTGAATTGCTGGGCCATCTTATTAAGATCCCACTCCTTGACTTTTTGCTCCACGAGTTTCTTCAGATCCTCCTCATTTGGAATGTCCTCATTTGGATCCACCTCTAGCGTCGGTAGGGTGAAATTAACCATGAGATTTTTCCAAAGCATATCTTTGGCTAAGTTAGTGACATATTGAACTTCCGTCTCCTTTGGCTTATTCCATTCTCTGACGGTGATAGGGATATAGTCGCTAACAATAACTACGCATTGCTTTACAAATTTATTTGTAGCATCAATGGGAGCCTTCGGTTGTCGTCTAGAGCGACTTCTTTGATCCTGTACCTTTCATGGTCTCCTAACTTTCTGGCTAGCCTCGTTTCTTCTTTGCAGAAGATTTGCTCTATCTGGATGGCTAAAAGAAAAAGAGCATTAATATATGTATATAGACAACACAGGCTTAATTAATATATATATGCACCTCGCCGGAGTTTGTATTATTTAATATTCCACCAGAGCCGTCTCTTCGGTCAGCTTCTCCCTCGTCGGCTTCTCCCTCACCAGCTGTCTCTTCGTCGAAATCCCGATCTCCCTCACCGGAGTTGTTCAGATACAGCGAGGTGACATCGTTATTGATATGTCCTCCCTCGTTGATCATATCCTGGAGCACCATTTCCTTTTCTTCGTTTCTACCGTGTGGTTCCATAAGTTCTACAATAGGGGAAAAGCAGATGAGTCGGAGCAGCCAAGCGAGGAGGTTAGGTAGGCGAGATTTGAGGGCTAGGGTGTCGTGGTTTGACGACGAGATCACCTTAAATGTAACCCTAATACATGCTTGACAATTTAAAACAGGGTCCGAAGGATATAAACAGTAATTCGAAGAAACCCTAATATATGGCGCATGTTACCGCACCCGTCCATCGTCCCTATATGGCCCGCGTTGAAGCACCCGTCCATTGTCCCTATATGGCGCGTGTTGCCGCACCCGACCCGAAGAGATTACTCCCCCAAACAAATGTGAAGGATTGGATTTGTGTTCACATTTCACATAATAATCCAAATGTATACATACACTACATAATAAAATATATACACATACACAATAATAATCCTCTATTACAATTTTTACATATAGTAACCCTAATAAATGCTTGACAATTTGTACATAGATTATTTGTACATATAGCCCTAGCCCTACCCAACCCGCCCTAATCCAAATGTATACTACAATATCTACACATATATATAATCCAAATAACCTAAAACAACTAATAACGAATAATGCCCTAGCCCTAATTCCCCCTAATTCCCTATTTATTAATATATATAAACAGCTAATAACCCTAATCCTGAATTAACCTAGCTAATTTCCATCGGCGGCGGGCGCACCTAGTGGTAGTGGCTGCCGGGCGACGATGGCGGCGACGATCTCCCGTGTGGCGGCCGGGCGGCATGGTCCAGTGTTACGCGGCTATGAACGACGCAACGTCGGTCCGGTGTACATATAGCAAAGTTTATACCATTATAAACAAC
>CAJUXJ010001803.1:0-61117 GCA_910589775.1 Avena eriantha | reverse complement strand
TGAAGTCTCTCCTTCCCCCAAATCTGGGGAATATGTAGTTTTTTCTATCGCATTTCCAGCGTGGCTTCGGCCTTCCCAGATCCGATTTTTTTTCTTTGATTTCATTTCTACATACAAGCTACAACCGCATCACCTCCCACAAACGCTATCACTTCTCTATCCTCCTTTGCCTCTCGCATTGAGGGATACATCGGCCTCTGGCCAACCAAAGAACTTTGGATTAAGTTATTTGGTTTGCGGAGGAACGTGGTTCCGGTTGGTTCTCCTTTTGTAACTTGGCAATTATTGTCTCTCAGAAATTCCTCCAGCAACCACTAGAGGATGGCGAGTGCTGGCGAGCAAGTGATTGGAGGACCGCACCGAGGAGGACGAGGAGGAGCTGATCTGGAGGCCTTCCTGCCTACCCCGGACATCGTTAGACGCAACGCTGGTAAGGCCTCTTCTCTAAGGCATTAGCCAGACGATGATGACTCGGACGTTGAGGTCCTTGAGGTATTTGATCCGGTTCTCATCTCTTACTCGTACCTGGCTTATGTTTGAATGTTTAGCTAACCCGGATGATCAGGTCCATGAGGTTCCTCCCCTTGCCACTGGTGGCCGGGCCCTGCTCCATCCCAGAAGTGCGCAGCTACCTCAGCCGCAACTTCGGAGGTGCGCGCCGCCAAGAAGAGGCAAAAGAAGTACGGGTTAAACCCTCGCCGAGCCTGCGCCAAGAGCATGGTTTCGAGGGCGCCCAAACCTTGGGCTCCTCCTACCGTGGATGAGTAAGTTCTTTAATACTGTTCTTGGGATTTTTTCCTTTGCTTTCCTTTGTTTCTTATTGATTCTTCTTTTTGACTTAGTGCTTTTTCTTTCTCACAGATCCTAGGGACATCCCTTAGAGCAGCACTAGCATTGCCTCCCCACTCCGGAGCAGTCCCTCTCCCTCCCGCAACGATGATTATCGCCCGCTAAACCCTATTCAAGAGGGCTCCATGGCTGCGCCTGACCAGAGCCCACCTTGCCAAGAGGAGGGCATGGGGGGGCGGGGGGGGGGGGGGGGGGGGGGTAGTGGGCCGGATCAGGATATGGCGATGCCGGATCTCCCCAGATCCTCGGCCTCAGCACCAAATTCTGAGGTGCCAGCTTCATCGGCGCCGCCTCTAGCATCTGCAAGTACCAGCACCAGCACCAGCACCAGCACCAGCACATGCAGACCTAGCAGCAGCAGTACTAGCACCAGCACCAGCACACCAACAACATCAACAATAGCAAGAGCCTCCAAGCCTCCCAAGGGAAAAGCCCCATCGGCTCCCTCCAGGTCTACCCTTCCGTGGTAGATATCTTTCCAGTCAATGCCTCCACCCTCATCCGACAAAGCCAATAAGCCTCCGGGTCAGCAAAAGTAACTTCATCCGGGTCTACTGCTTCCGGATCAGAGGGCAGCCAACCAGCTGGTTTTCGCATACCAGCCCCGCTGCAGCTCAATCCGCCAGGCGAGATGGCCCACGCGAAGGGCCTTGTGGCGAGCTATTGTCTGAGCGGTGAAAGCTACAGTCCGATACTCCCTTGAGTATGTGAAGAACTGAATAACGCAGAATTCGGTCGACCCTCAAGACGATCTGCCAAAGAAGTTCGGCCCAGCCGAGTTTAGCGCCCAGATGAACTCCGCTACCAAGGCTATCTCCTTAGTAGGCCGGATGATGGAGGTAATTCTTTTTCTTTGTTGTTGATGTTTTGCATAACTGGGCACTTGTAGATATAGCCCCTAGTCCCCGAGCCTCCGGGGGAATAACTTGTTATTCGGTCAGATGCTTCTCGTAGAACTTAGCTTTTGTTCATAATGACATCAAATTTTAGTAGATTTTGAGCCAGGTCTAGTTCCCTTGGCCCGTATGTTATGTACTTCGAATATCCACACATCTAGAGTCGGGTTAAGTTCCACTTGGCCAGGGTTTGTAGACTTCCAATATCTACACACCTAGAGCCGGGTTAAGTTCCACTTGGACTAGATCTTGTAGGCTTCAAATATCTACACACCTAGTGTCGGGTTAAGTTCCACTTGGCTCGGATATTGTAGACTTCGAATATCTACACACCTAGATCCAGGTTAAGTTCCACTTGGCCCGGATCTTGTAGACTTCGAATATCTACACACCTAGAGTCGGGTTAAGTTCCACTTGGCCCGGATCTTGTAGACTTCGAATATCTACACACCTAGAGTCGGGTTAAGTTCCACTTGACCCGGATCTTGTAGACTTCGAATTATTTTTACCTTGCCTTTGAACTTTGTCTTTTCCTTTCTTATTTTAGATTACCACTAACCGCCGAACCGCTGAGTTCCAGCCGCCTTGCTAGACTCCTACAAAGACATTTGCGCCCGTTACGGTAGAATCTTGGTGGAGTATCAGAAGAGGGGTAAATTTCCATTCTTCCTCTTCCTTGTTCATTCAAACTTCTTAGGACCTATATGAATTTGTTGTCCAAATCATGTAGCCGAGGTTGAAGCCGAGAGATAATCATGAGGAAAAATCTTGAAGAAATCAAAGGTAAACTTATCCCCTTCACATGATCGTTGTATTTCCTTGCTTTATCCGGTGGACACTCATACTTTGGGTCCTCCGGATCATGTTGTAGTTGCTCTCGAGGACAGTGTCACCATGCCTAAAATGATGACTCACTTCCTCGAACAAGCAGGTAATCATGATGCTCAACTGAAAAAGAAAGATGCAGAGATAGCTCGACTCCAACAGTAGGACTCGGAGATCACTCGGCTGAATGCCGAAATTCAAAGGCTTAGGAGCTCCCATCAGTCCGAGCTAGATAAGGCCGACCAGAGTTTGCCGAGGAGAAAGAGCGTTTATACTGCGCAAATCTCCAAGGACAAGAGCCTACTGAAGGAAGCTGACGTCAAGCTTATGTCAGTGACCACCGAATACGAGAAACTCTAGGCCCATAGTGCCAATGTTGATTCCGAGCTTCAGCGACTCCTCTTCCAAATTGCACGTAAGTTTTCTTCCCTTGCTTGATCTTCTACCTTCCGGATTTGGTCCTTTTGTTCACTATTTTTCTTCTTATCCTTACGCAAATTTCTAGAGAGCGATACGCTCGCTGCCTCTACCGTACGCCAGTCCCGCGAACAGCGTGGAATTCCTGCTGCCCCTCGTGCCGAGCCAATCCCTTATACCACAGAAGATCTCCTGGCGAGTCTCACCGCTCGTCTTGAGGTAGTAAAGAATCATGGCGCGGATATCATCCCGGCGGCAACATGGATGTTCAGCTGCCTCTGGCCCAGTGAAACCATTCCCAAGAAAGGCTCGGCTTTCATAGCCAAGTTAATGGAGTGTGACACGCAGCTGCATCTGTGGCGCAATCTGCCACACGGGATGGGGCCGACATTGCCTCTGAAATTTGTGCTCTCGTGGTACGAAGGAATTGATCTAGAACTGCTCACTCGCATGCGCACCGGGTCTAAGTGGTGCGAGGATCCGAAGTGGATTGCGCCGCCAAGCCTGTGCTAACAAGCTCATCTAGCACTCCTTCCGCCACGCTTGGAATGAGGGGCCGAGTTATCTTGATGTTGCTGATGAAGAAATTGTCTCTGGAGCTGAAGATGATGAAGGGAGTGAAAGCGAAGGCTCCGAACTGGGTGAGGAAACTAAAGACCCAGAGGATAGCTAGGTTAACCCGGAGGAAGAAGCCGAAGCTAGCACTCCTCCCCCACACTCCGGAGTACCTCCCTCCTCGACAGATGATTGTCCTGCAGCTCCTGCTCCTTGAAAAACACTTGTCACATTTATCAGATCACCGGAATGCCGAGCGTAGCTGTATTAAAATACTTTGGTTTAGTTGCGCCACAATTTTATGTTTTGAACTAAGTTTTATTGCCGGATTATCGTGGGCGAAGTCCCCGAGTTTCATTTTCTTGTTCTCCCAATTTTTGACTTGGCTCGCGTCTACCTTGATTCGGTTTTTCGACTTATGAGTTCGAGGTTCAAAACATTGACTTAACAATACTTGAAACCTTGATATTAGCTCAAAATGATTCGGCATTTTAGTGAATATAACAAACTAAGGGTTAGTCAAAAAACCTATGTCGGCCCGCTTAAGTTCTTTCCCTTAGTCGTTTTTCATGTGCCTTGCCATTCCAAACTTGTTCTCTTGCTTGCCATGAAGCCAATTCTTGTTGGACAGCAGCAAAGTCAAAGAGTTAGGTTTTTGGTGCTCACACATTACTAATCCAACTAAGATATAAGCGACTTAACCCAGCCGACACAAAAACACGAAAACAAGAGACAAGTATTATAGCAGTCCCCGAGTCTCTGCTTGGGGCGGCAAAGTTTTTATTGATAAGCTCATCGCCGACATACATACCGACATACGAGTAGTTCGGATACATTCACCTCTTAGGTGTAGAAAAGACGAAGCAGTGCTACGTTCCACGGTCTTTTGGATTCTTCTCCGGACCTGTCCACCTTGTTCTTTCGCTGGGGCTGTGCATCAATAAGATAGTAGGAATCATTGCGCAAAGCTTTGCTCACAATGAAAGGTTCTACCCATGGAGGGGATAACTTATGCATGCCAACAGTGTGCTGTATTGGCCGTAGCACCAAATCACCTTCCTGGACAACTCGGGGGTTTACTTTCCGGCTATGATAGCGTCGGAGATTTTGCTAATATATGGCGGATCTGCACAAGGTCAGTTCTCTCACTTCTTCCAGCAGATCAACATCATTTTGCCAGGCTTCGTGCACTTCGGCTTTTGTGTATTGGGTGACTCTTGGCGAATCATGCTCTATGTCAGCTGGTAATACAGCTTTTGCCCCATATACCATAAAGAATGGTGTATAGCCTGTTGATCAATTCAGAGTTGTTCTTAAACTCCACAGTACCGCTGGTAGTTCTTCTATCCAGCACCCCGCTGATCTTTGCAGCGTCTCTATGAGCCGGGGTTTTATCCCGGACAATACCAGTCCGTTGGATCTTTCCACTTGCCCGTTCGATGCGGGGTGGGCGACTGAGGTGACATCTAACCGAATCTTCTTTTCTCAGCAGAACCTCGTGAATGCTCCTTCGGCGAAATTTATTCCATTATCAGTTATGATGCTATGGGGATAGCCATACCTTAGGATTATATCTTTGAGGAATCTTACTACTATTGCCCCATTGATACATTGCAAATGTATCTATAATTTTTGATGTTCCATGCTTGGTTTTATCCACTTTCTTGTGTTTTGTTCCAACTTTAGAGTACTTTTATTATGATTTCTTGGACTAACCTATTAACAAGAGCCACAGTGCCAGCTGCCTGTTTTCTGCTGTTTTTGGTTCCAGGAAAGTCAGAAAATGAATATTCTCAGAATTGGACGGGACAAAAGCGAAAATTCCTATTTTTCCGGAAGGGATCAAGTGCCAGAATTCGAGACAGAGAGGGACCAGGGGGCCACCACACCACCTGGCCACACGGCCCAGCCTGGCCCGCGCCAGGGGGTGGTGAGGCCAGCCCTGGCACCCATTCGGCCTCTCCTTCTACCTATATATTGCCCTCGGGACTAAAACCCTAAGTACCCGATCAAAAATCCACGAAAGAGTTTGTAGCCGCCGTCATCTCCATCCCAAGATCGGGAGGGATCTGAAGCTCTTCCCGGCACCCTGACGAAGAGGGGAATTCACCATGGAGGGTTTCTTCATCACCATGCAAGCCTCCGATGTGATGCGTGAGTAGTTCATCCTTGGACTACGGATCCATGTAGTAGCTAGATGGCTGGTTTCTCCTCCTTTGTGCTTTCATGTTTAGATCTTGTGAGCTTCGTTCATGATCAAGATCATCTATTTGTAATTCATACATGTTGTGTTTGCGGGGATCCGATGGATATTGAGATGCTATTTCAAATTGATTATTGATTCTATCATGTCTTTGTTATTTGAGATCTTGCATGCTTTCCGTTGTTAGTAGCTATCTTGGCCAAGTAGATGCTAGCAACTCCAAGAGTTAGTATTTATGCTCGATAGTGGGTTCATGCCTCTGGTAATCTGGGGAAGTGACAGAAATCTCTAAGGTACTAGATGTGTTGTTGCTACTAGGGAGAAAACAACAATCCTTTGTTCATAGAACAATCGTATTGTTTACTTTACACGCAGTTTGTAAAGCAATAATCTGTTGCTTGCAACTTAATACTGGAGGGGGTTCGGATGATAACCGGAAGGTGGATTATTAGTCATAGATGCAGTTGGATGGCAGTCTATGTATTATGTTGTAACGCCCAATCAAGTCTCAAAGGAGTCAAGATGATTAGTATATGCATGTATTGCTTTCTCGGTGTTTGTCAATTGCCCCGCTGTAATTTGTTCACCCAGCATGTTATCTATCTAAGGAGAGCCACCTCTAGTGAACTATGGATCTCGGTCCTTTTCTTTACATACAATCTATAAACTATTTTTGCTTTGTGTTTACTTTCTGCAAACTTTTACTTCTTTCCATTCGATATGTTTAATCCTTTGTTTTTTGCAAAACATGGTGAGATTGACAACCTCATCGCAAGTTGGGGACAAAGTTCTGTGGTTGTGTTGTGCAGGTCTCCACATTGCTACTAGCACCGGTAGTGCAGCCTGCCAAAGCTCAGCTAGTAACACCTTTGGGGTGTTTCCTTGCTCCTACTGG
Organism: Avena eriantha; assembly: GCA_910589775.1. NCBI lineage: Eukaryota > Viridiplantae > Streptophyta > Magnoliopsida > Poales > Poaceae > Avena > Avena eriantha. The sequence goes on along the minus strand of CAJUXJ010001803.1, from coordinate 54,477 downwards.
TTCGATTAAACCTTGGTTTCATAACTGAGGGAAACTTGCTGCTGTGCTCATCATACCTTCCTCTTGGGGTTCCCAATGAGCTCTACATCAACCACGGTCCATCAAACTTTTTCGGGCGCCGTGCATTGAGCCATCAAGCATTTTTCTGGCGCCGTTGCCGGGGAGTCCCTTATAACCAATATCTTTACTTTGTTATTTTTGTTTTTCTTAGTTTCTTTTGCTTTGTTTGCTTGTTTTGTTCTTCAAAAACACAAAAAATTAGTTTACTTGTTTGTTTTCTTATTTCAAAAACACAAAAAAAATTTAGTTCCTATCCTAGTTGCCTTTATGTCTAGCCTTGCTCCAGTCACTATGTCCCCCGAGGAAATGATTTTCACTTTTAAACAAGGAACTGAGGAAAGCTTTAAGGAAGCTTGGTCTAGAATCTCTGATCTACATGAAAAAACTGAGCCTAAAATGACGCAAAGCTTGTTCCTTAGCAGTTTTTACCTTGGGATTGCTCTTTGCTATAGATATGCCCTAGATGCTATTGTGGGAGGAGATTTCCTCCAATGTAATGAGGATGATGCTATTAATGCTATAAAGAAATTGATCCTCACATACAACATGCCTAGCCAAACTGATATTTCCTTCGCAAAAATATTTTCTAGGTTGGACACTCTTGAGGCTAACACTACTAGATTAAGGGTGCTATAATATGCTTAGGGAGCATCACGATTATATTCCAATAAACTCTGAACCATCAAAGTGGTTCCCTATAGTAAAGATAGAGATAAACACTGAAACTTTTCAAGCTCGCTGTGACATCATGTCTGAATTTTGCCTTATGTCCAAAGATATTTATAAATCTCTGAATACTTGGGGGCTCATTGAGGGAGGAAAGGAAATATCTCTTACTAATAAAACTACCATATTACCTCTTGGAATAGCTGAAGGATTGTTTACAAAGATCCTTGGGAAAACGATTTCTATTGATTATCTCGTTATTGAATGTGCAGGAAAAGGACAAATTACACTTGGCAGGTCCCTATTAGAACTCCTTGGAGCAATAATAGATGTGGGAAAGGGGACCATGCACCTTTCTTCTCCACCAAACAATCACATTTTCCCAAAGGTTAAGAATAAAAATAAGAGAGGTAAGGGCAAGAAAGTTGGTTTTAATGCTTCTTCATTTGAGAACACTTGATTCTTTCTTTGCTTCTTATGCCTAACTTAAAGGCGTTAACGAAAAGTACTTGTTGGGAGATAACCCAAGAGTTTTAGATGAGTATTGGAAGTTATTACCTCTGTAATAAACTCTCCTTATCCTTTTTTTTTGCTTTTTGTGCCAAGCGTAACCTCTAATGAGAGAGAAGTAATGATTGGGAAAGTTGTTGTCCCGAAACAGATTTTTGTGCTTCACCGTAAACATTCCTGAGAGAGCTCTGTATGTCGGATTGAGCTGTAATTTTTTTGCTTCTGCCCAGGTTGTTATCTAACTTTTGTTAGTTCAACACGTTTTGATTTGAGCAACAGAAGGTCTTCGAAAAAATTCGTCTTTACCTCCTAGTCTGTTTTGACAGATTTTTGCCATTTTCTGCATTTGCTTCTTGTTGGTTCCTTCTTGAGTTCTTTTGGGGAATTGAGATTTTTGAGGGAAGTGCTATAGTAGCTAGTGTTCTAATGGAAGTTTATTTGGTGTTAGAACTGAACCTTGAGACTTATTTATCTTAAGTGCACTAATGTTGGTAATGAGATTGTGTGAAGTTTTGTATGAAGGAAAATTTTCAGGTGTATGGAAGGAATGAGTAATGAGATGAAGGATGGACTAAAGCTCAAGATTGGGGATGCCACGCGTGTCACCCCAAGAAATATCCAAGAAGTACAAGCGTCAAAGCTTGAGGATGCCTGGGCATCCCCTTCTTCATCAATAAAAATCCCAGGTTTGTTCCAAACGCTTCATTTTTATTGTTTCATGCACAGTTGTGTTTTTCTTGGAGCGTCTTCTTTTTTGTTTTCATTTTGGTTTTAGTTTGCTTGGTTTGCTTAGTTTTCTGAATAAATTGGTTGGAGCCCCTCTTTCATACTTTGGTTTGGTTTGGAAAAGAGTAGGAAAGTTCATACTTATGTGGTAAAAAGAGCTCGTTTTTTACTGTGGCCTATGCTTTGTCATGCCATGCTTGATATTGTTTTGGCTTTATGCTTAGTATTCTTTGCTGTAGCATGACTTGTTATAAACAATTGAGTATGCTTAATGTGCCTTGGATGAATCATGCGTTGTTTTAGCATATTAAAGCATAGTATAGTGGTATTCTCCTTTGATGCTTTATTTGGGTTGACTTGGCGCATGCTCACACCATGTTATGACTATCTCAAGTCACCATAGCCTTTGTGATCCTTTAGTTGTTAACTTGTAGTATCACTTTATGCTTTTATCAATGATATTTTGTCGCTCTACATGATTATGGCCATTATTGCTCTCTTAGTTTGTCGCTCCCAGTCTTTTGCTAGCCTCCACCACAAAGTATGAGTTCCACTCATGCATCCAACTCCCTAAACAAAGTTATTCCAAAGAGTCCACCATACCTACCTACTAGCTTATGCTATTCCAAGTATATTCATGCTTTTGTTTACCTTCCACTTGTTATGAGAAAACTAGTGATTAAGGCTCTCACGGACTTGATGGCACACTTTACTTTATTGCCTCTAATAAACTTGAACCATTGGGTCCTTCTTTGTTGCGTATATGCTTGCGCTTTATAAGTTGAAATTAGCAGAACCATGTTTCATGGGGAACGCTTTCAACATTGCACTTGTACTTTGTACCCCGTTGATATCATGTTCTTTTGCTTACGGATCTGGCGGTGTGAAATAAAAGTGGAACTTGTAAGATCATGGAGTTTTTATGTGTGTTAGAGAAACGCCTGCGCCGCTAGCGTAAGCCATGCCTAATCATGGTGGAAACTTGCAGCATCACCATAATGAGCACTCTATGAAGCATCCTCAATAAAATCCTATGCAAATAGCAAATAAAAAGATCGCTAAGATGCTCATTGTCTGCTTGCCTTGTCATTTTGATTATCGGAAAGCTCCCATATCATGTGCAAGGGGTACCCCGTTGGCGGTTCTTAATGATACACATATACTTACAATGACAAGAGCTTACTCATGACTGAAGTTGAGTAGCATGAGGATCGGTCTTCGTAAGTAAGGGGCATGATATTTCGGTTTATAACTTGTCAAGCATATCCTCTTAGTTGTGTCACTTTAACCTTAATCACCTTCAAGATGCTTATGATAGGGGCAATGAGAACTGAAAGCTATAAGTACCATAATGTTTTGGAAGCTCTTTATGAGACTTGAATCCCTGCTTCCTTCTATGAAGGCCTTTCTTCCACCATTATATTGAGCCTCCACCTTCCATCTTTATACACCTACTTTGAGAGCATAGTGGCCATTCTTAGTTCTATGTGCATTGTCCCAAGACTAGTTGATTGATGCATACTTTGATATTGCTTGTTTGAAACTATTGTATCTAGTCACTCTTATGAACTTTGATGCATACTTTGATATTGCACGAGAGACAATAATCTAGTTCACATAGTGATAAATCTAACACCCATGGAGTTCTGGTGTTGATCATGTTTTTCCCTAGGGAGAGCTTTAGTCAACGGATCTGCTACATTTAGGTCCGTGTGTACTTTATAAATCTTTATATCTCCATCCTTGACATGCTCGTGGATGGAGTGAAACCGGCGCTTAATATGCTTGGAATTCTTGTGAGACCTTGGTTCCTTGGCGTTGGCTATGGCTCCATTGTTGTCACAATAGATCACCATCGGGTCCAATGCCCTAAGAACCACACCTAGTTCCGTAATGAACTCCTTCATCCAAACCGCTTCCTGTGCCGCTTCTGAAGCAGCAACATATTCCGCCTCCGTCGTTGATCCAGCCAGCACATGTTGTTTGGAACTCCTCCAACCAACTGCTGCTCCGTTCAAGAGAATTACGTATCTGGATTGAGACTTAGAGTCATCCAGATCGGTGTCAAAGCTGGCATCGACATAACACTTAACGACTAGCTCTTCTTCACCTCCATTTATAAGAAACATATCCCTAGTTCTTCTCAAGTACTTGAGGATGTTCTTGACCGTTATCCTGTTTTCGGAATCCTGGATCAGATTGGTACCTACTAGTCAAACTAATAGCATGTGCCACATCCGGTCTTGTACATAGCATGGCATACATAATAGAGCCTATGGCCGAGGCATGGGGGATCTTATCCATTATCTCTCTTTCTTCCGCCGTAGCCGGACTTTGAGTCTTACTCAATGTCTTGCCTTGCAACATAGGTAAGAACCCCTTATTACTTCCGTCCATATTAAACTTCTTTAATATCTTATCAAGGTATGTACTCCGCGATAGCCCGATTAGGCGCCTTGATCTATCTCTATAGGTTTTAATGCCTAATATATATGACGCTTCACCAAGGTCTTTCATTGAAAATTTGCTGTTTAGATAACTTTTAAAACTGTTTAAAAGATCTATATCATTTCCAATCAATAATATGTCATCCACATATAATATCAGAAATGCCACATTGCTCCCACTCACTTTCTTGTAAATACAAGCATCTCCATAAGTTTGGACAAATCCAAACTCTTTGATCACCTCATCAAAGCGGAGATTCCAACTTCGGGATGCTTGCTTCAGTCCATAGATGGATCGCTGAAGTTTGCATACCTTATTAGCATCCTTAGGATCGACAAAACCCTTAGGTTGTATCATATACAACTCTTCTTCAATATTACCATTGAGGAACGCAGTTTTCACATCCATCTGCCATATTTCATAATCGAAATATGCAGCAATTGTTAACATAATCCTAACCGATTTAAGCATCGCTACGGGAGAGAATGTCTCATCATAGTCAACTCCTTGAATTTGTCGAAACCCCTTTGCGACAAGTCGAGCCTTATAGATGGTCACATTACCATCAGCATCAGTTTTTCTTTTGAAAATCCATTTATTCTCAACAGCCTTTCGATCGTGAGGTAAGTCCACCAAGGTCCAAACTTGGTTCTCGTACATGGATTCCATCTCGGATTTCATGGCTTCTAGCCATTTGTTGGAATCCTAGGCTCATCATCACTTCTTCATACGTCGTAGGGTCATCTATTTCATCAACCATGAAATTCATAACAAGATTGCCTTACAGTTCAAGAACTGCACGTGTCCTGCTTGACCCGCGAGGTTCGGTAGTGTCCTCTTTTGGAGTTTCATGATCAATATCATTAGCTCTCTCTTCATTAGGTGGAGTCAACTCCGAAACAACTTCCGGTGCTGCGCTACTCGCCATTTCATGAAGAGAAGGTTCAATAACCTCTTCGAGTTCTACCTTCCGACTACTCACACCTTTCGCGAGAAACTCCTTCTGAAGAAAGGATCCATTCTTGGCAACAAAAACCTTGCCCTCGGATCTGTGATAGAAGGTATACCCAATCGTTTCCTTAGGGTATCCTATGAAGACGCATTTTTCCTCTTTGGGTTCGAGTTTATCCGGCTGAAGTTTCTTCACATAAACATCGCATCCCCAAACTTTAAGAAATGACAGCTTAGGTTTGTTTCCAAACCATAATTCATACGGTGTTGTTTCAACGGATTTAGATGGTGCCCGATTTAAAGTGAATGCAGCTGTTTCCAGTGCATAACCCCAAAATGACAGTGGCAAGTTAGTCAGAGACATCATAGATCGAACCATATCCAATAAAGTACGATTACGACGTTCCGACACACCATTACGCTGTGGTGTTCCGGCAGGCGTGAGTTGTGAAACTATTCCACACTCTTTCATGTGTGTGCTAAACTCGTAACTTAGATACTCACCTCCACGGTCAGACCGAAGAAATTTGATCTTTCTATTACGATGATTTTCCACTTCATTCTGAAATTCCTTGAACTTTTCAAATGTTTCAGACTTGTGTTTCATCAAATAGATATACCCGTATCTACTCCAATAATCCGTGAAAGTAACAAAATAACGATATCCACCTCGCGCCGACACACTCATTGGTCCACACACATCAGTATGTATGATTTCTAATAAATCTGCCGCCCGTTCCATTGAACCGAAAAACGGCGTTCTAGTCATCTTGCCCATAAGGCATGTCTCACATGTATCAAATGATTCAAATCAAGTGATTCCAAAAGTCCATCAGAATGGAGTTTCTTCATGCGTTTAATGCCAATATGACCTAGACGGCAGTGCCGCATATATGTGGATATATCATCATCAAGTTTAATATTTTTAGCATCAACATTATGAATGTGCGTAATATTACTATCGAGATCCAATAGAAATAAACCATTGAACACAGGTGCATGACCATAAAAGATATTATCCATATAAATCGAACAACCATTGTTTTCAGATTTAAACGAATAACCACTTTGCATCAAACATGATCTGGATACAATATTCATGCTAAGTGGAGGCACCAAATAACAATTATTTAGGTTTATAACTAATCCCGATGGCATATGGAGAGGTAGCGTCCCGAAGGCGATCACATCAACTCTTGATCCATTGCCGACCCGCATCGTGACCTCATCCCTTGCTAGTTGTCGCTTGTTCCGTAGCCCCTGAATCGAGTTACATATATTAACAACCAATCCCGTATCAAATACCTAGGTTCTACTGCGAGTACTAGTCAAGTACGCATCAATAACATGTATATCATATATACCTTTGTTTGCCTTGCCAGACTTCTTGTCCGCCAAATACTTGGGGCAATTGCGCTTCCAATGGCCAGTCCCCTTGCAATAGTAACACTCGGTGTCAGACTTAGGGCCAGCTCGGGGTTTCTTTTCAGGCGTGGCAACAGATTTGCCACCCTTCTTTCCCTTGTGCTTGCCTTTCTTGTCCTTCTTGAAACCGGTGGTCCTATTGATCATCAACACTTGATGTTTTTTCCTAATCTCCACTTCTGTAGTCTTACGCATTGACAGAAGCTCGGGAAGAGAATTCTTCATGCCCTGCATATTATAGTTCATCACGAAGCTCTTGTAGCTAGGTGGAAGAGATTGGAGAACACGATGTATGCCTAAGTCAATGGGAATCGTTATTCCCAAGGACACAAGCTTATCGGCGTACCCAGACATTTTGAGTACATGCTCACTAACGGAGTTGTTCTCCTCCATCATGTAGCTAAATAACTTTTCAGTAGCATTATAACTCTCTACGGCAGCATGGGTATCGAAAATCATTTTCAATTCTCCCATGGTATCAAAGGCATTGCCATTTTCGAAACGCTTTCGAAGTTCTGGCTCTAGCCCATACAGTATGCCACAATGAACTAAGTTGTGGTCCTCCTGACGAGTCACATAGACATTCTTTTCCTCGTCAGGGGCATCAGGAGCTAGTGGGGGGCCTAGCGGCGCATCTAGCACATATTGCTTTTGTGAAGCAGTGAGGAGAATCCTCAAATTCATAGCCCAGTTGGTGAAGTTGCTACCATTCGCAACAAGTTTCTCTTTCTCCATGAACATATTGAAATTAAAAGCAGGTGGTGCCATCTACAATAGAATTTGTAAAGTTTACTTAGACTAAGTTTATGATATATTGAGTTCAACTAATCCAACTTACTAATGAACTCCCACTCAAAAACGACATCCCTCGTGTCCTTTTGGTGATTATATGAACCAAATCCACTACACCAAGTCCGATCATCACGTGAGTCGGTGTAGCTTCAAAGGCGAGCATCTATATGGGCATCATATCAACCATATGACTCATGCTTAACCTTTCGGTCCGTGTTCCGAGGCCATGTCTGTACATGCTAGGCTCGCCAAGTAAGAACCTTAGTACTCGCGTGTGTAAAACTGTCTTACACCCATAGTATGGAAGCGTAGAGTCGAGTACACCTGATCATCACGTGATGTCTCGAAACACGATCCATAGAACGGTGCATACTTAAGGAAGAACACATTTTATCTTGATATCTAAATGAGGGATCATCTTACAATACTACCAAAAGCGCCAAACTAGCAATATAAGATGCTAACATCTAATGTGTAAAGTGAGAGGATATGGTCCATGCATTTGATCCCTATCATTTGCATCGTGGTATGATCTCTATCATTCCTTTGTGTGTAAGGCTAAGGTCTATGGAACTTACACGTTGAATGTGTTGTAAGACTATCTATCATACATCGACTTACAACAATACCATATCAATACACTAGCCCAGCAACGATCTAAACTAGATGCCTCTAATTTATCAATTGCAAGTTTTACGTGGCTTAGGGCTTTCGGAGGTAGAACCGTTCTTACCTACAAACATGAACCACAACAAGGATAACCAAGTTATTAGCAACTTGTTGTAAATCAGATATTGACTATAGTAGGAGAGACAGACACCCGCCAGCCACTTATGCAAAACTAGTTGCATGTCAGTCGTGGAACCGGTCTCATGTACGATGACATGTAAGGTTGGTCCGGGTCGCTTCATCCCACTATGCCACCAATATCCAAAATACATAGAAGATGCAATAACATGATCATCATCACCCACATATAAACATATGTGTACTACCCGTGCAAAGCACCTACGCATAGATCATGATCTCATACCATTGTTGGGTCCCCAGCATAGAAAACAAAAAATTTCCTACGGTGTGAACTACACGCCAAGATCTATCTACTAGATACAAAGCAACGGGTGGACATACATCCAACGAGAACTTACCCTCGAAGACAATGAGTTTTGTTAACGAGTAGGAACTCGTGGTTGATGTAGTCGTACACTGTGGCGCCCCGCCAAAACCACTACTAGAAAATCGCGTTGTTTTTGTGCATTGCATCATCATGACCGCATGCTCATGTCATCATGCCACCTTGCATTTGAGCATCGTCATGTCATCTTGCATTTGTTTGCATCAAACTATTTTCGAAAAGTCTGTTTTTGTTTTCTAAATGCCCCGTTATTATTTCACATCAAAACCCGGGCATCCGGAATATTTCGTTTTGTCTGTCAACGGTTTTCAAAAGCCCCGTTTTAAACAATAGAACTTTTAAATTATTTTTAGGAGGCAGCCAGCCAGGCCCGAAAGCCTGACCGACCACCTCCAAGCCCTAAACTAAAACCTAGTCTAATCCTAAATCTACCCCACCCTAATCTACCCAGCCCCCTCCACATCACCATAGCCACTCACAGCTCGCCACATCCCCTGGCCCAAAATTCCACCCAATCAGCAGCCGCCACCTCACCCCACCAGCCCCCCAGCAGCCCCATGAGCGGACACACGCGCCGCCATTTATCCCGCTCGCGCGTGGCCCCGCCGCCACCTGGGCGCCCGCCCCCGCGCGACCCCCCCACCTAGCCCCTTTTTCCAAGCCACCCCGCGCCAGCTCCCACCGCCCGCGCCTCACGCCCCACCACATGCCCGACCCGACCACCTCCTCGGGGTCTTCCCCCTGGCCCCACCTACCGCCCCAGGGCCACCAACCCATGCCGCCTGCCCTCTTTCTCCCCCTGCGCGATGGACACGCACGCCACCACCAACGCGACTCCTTCCCCGCTCCCATCCGCGTTGCCGCCTCCCCGCCGGTGTGCCGCCCCCGCCTCTCACCTTCCTCGCGAGAACGACTCCCGCTGCCACCGTCTTCTCCGCCATCGACCGCCACCACAGGGTCCCCTCCTCGGCCGCTTCTCTGACCAGCCCCGGAGCTCTGCCGCCCTCGGCCGCGTCCGCCTCTCCCCCCTGCGCCGCACCCGTCCTCCTCGCCACCGCGGCCCCCTTCTACTCTAGAGCCAACGACGCCCTCCGACCCCGCTTCCATCTCCTCCCCAGCACCTCGCCCGACCCCGCCGCCCGACCCTGCCGCCGCGCGGCCGTCCCGTCGCCGGCCGTCAGCGACCAAGCCCCACCACCGGTCCGCCCCGATCGCCCCCTCTCCATCCCCGCCGCGGTGTTCTCCGCCACCGGCGCCCCGTCCCCGCGCCTTCTCCCCGCCGCCATGCCCGTCTACCCCGCGACCCCGTCGCCACCGGCATTCCCTCTGCCTCACCACCCCGCCGTCCCGCGCGCCGCCGGCCCCTGCCCTGCTGCCTTCCTCCCGGCATCGACGCTTCCCTCCCTGGCGCCCGAGTCCCTCGCCGTGGAGCCGGCCTCCGTCCTCCTCGAGCACGTCTCCACCGAGCGTTGCCTCTGTTTTGGTTAAGGCTAACAGGATGTCACGCTTTGGTGGTTTTTCTGCAGGTGTCCATGACCAAGATGTGTTTCCTCTGTTGTTTTGTTCATCTCTCGTCCAGTTAGTCTGACGCGGCTAGGTGTAGCGAAGTGGAGAGGTTATCTTGCGACACTGAAGTTCTGCACAAGATCTTCGTCGACCGTGTGTATCGTGTAGCGCCAAGATCTTCTGCCATGTGCCGAAGCCTATCCAAGTTCGCCACACGGCCTTTCCGAGAACCCGTGCCATCCGAAGTCTAGATCCGTGCCAACTCGAGATCGTCGACATGGATCCGCTAACCGAGACCCCGTACACGAAGGCTTCCGACGCGGAACACCAAGGTCTCCTTCCCGAAACGCGATGAACTTCTTCGTTAACGACAAGTACTTCACCCTGGACGCCAAGTCCGACACGAACCCGAAGATCGATTCGGAACGCCAAGGTCTTCTTCATGGATACGGATTCAAAGACCTCGATCCCTGAGTCCGAAGATCGAGACTGAACCTAGGCACGCCAAGCTCTCCTTCGCGGATCCGAAGGCCGATCCCGCCGGAACCGAACCCCACCGACCCCCGGTGAACACCAAGTTCGCTGAACCCTAATGTGATCCCCTAACCAAGACCCCTATTTTTATAAATAAATACCATCTATATGAATTGTTCCATATCAATTGAACCTACATGCACACATATTTTGTGGGTCCGGGTTGTATTGTCGATTCATCTAATAATTAAATATGGAGTCCATCTGCGGGATATCTTGGTCTTATTCCGGACTCCATGTAAATTGGTGTAGCGAACCGATGTAATGTTATGTCTTGTTAAGACAACATTTAAATTGCGGGGTAGATAAATAACTTGAACCATATAATTAATTGTCGGGACACTGGTTCCGCTTAATTTTGACTAGTTGCACCGCATCTGTGCCATGCCATGCACCATATCATAATCATGCCGGATCTTCTGCCATCGTATTAAATATTGCATTCGGTGTTTCTTCTAGTGTTTGCTTCTTCGCGGATTAGGCCAATGAGTTGATGCGAGTATCGACAAGTTCTCCGGATATGATCCTTCGGCAGTGTTTCCCAGGCGAGCATCTCTTCCCCTTCTACCTATTTTGCATTTATAGTCTTTATTTCCTCTTGTTGATCTATTGCTATCCGTGTCGCGATTCTTTAGTTCCCGTATACCAGTTATATCCCGAGCAGCCTCTATATTGCCTTGGACACCTCCTATTACCTATGTTTGGTAGATAGCTAGCCTTGCGAGTCGTAGTTGCTTGCTCAGGTGCGATCTTGTGTTGTTGAGTACCACAGTTGTTGGAATGCTGGCAGATGTTTATTGGTGGAGATGCTTATTGGTGGAGATGATCATGACTTTAATTACAACCATTAAAATGCTAGATATAACTAATGCAGAGGCATCGGTGGGCAATAGATGTTATTTGGTTCTTACACGCTCACTTGTGTCCCATAGGACCCCGAGTACTTGATACCTGTTCCTTGATTTTTCGCACTATCCACATCCGGGAGGCCTTATGGACCCCCCTGAGCCAGAGCTTGATTCATTTCTATTTCTTGGGGCCACAAAGTAGTTTGGGGCTTTATTACTATCCTGTACTTATGCCATGTTACTGCTTTATTTACGATTGTGCGTGGAGCACCTGTACTATTTAGGATCGTGACACGTTTTCACTGTATCGACAAGCCCAGCCACACTTTCTGGTTCCCAGTCATTTACAGCCGTCCAGACAAACCCTGGGTCTGTCCCGGAGATGGCCAACTTCGTTGCGGGTAGCTTAGTGGGGTAGCCCCCTGAAATATTGATGAATCCTGTGATCGCTTTGTCGTGAATGCCTCGTTGGGCTTTGAGTTGGTTTTTCCGAGGTTGATCGAGTGTGTGTTGCTATTTGTGCACCCCTACAGGGTAAAACTTTCTGAAAGCCGTGTCCGCGGTTATGGACGACTTGGAGCACAGTATCTCGATCATAGACAAGCATAACTAAAGTAGTGCTATAAACTTGACTTAATATATGACTAGTAATCAGATTCAACTATAACAGAATGAATATTAAAAATGCCAACAGCTGGTGGATCTGGGTTGTTTGATATATAAGCCTAGTACGTATTGCAACTCCAATGGAATGTGATAAAAGTGTCAACAACTGTTGGGTTTTGGGATTCCTCAGGACAATTATATCTGACTAGTAAATGTCCCAACTTCAATGGATTGGCGATTAAAACTGCCCACTACTTATGCTTCAGGATGACTCATGCTAGCTATATCTGATTAGTAATTGCTGCAACTATAATGGAATGAGTAAAATTGCCAACTGCATGAGTTCCTTGGTCCGACTTCCTCGTTTGGTCTCGAGGGGGAAAATACCAGGATGGGTTTGTTTGGTGCTAGCTTCAGGTTGGATTTGAATAGGTCTTTCTTATCCCTCTCTGATAACCACCAGTTGTATTGAGTCTCTATAGGTTGTTTAGTGCCGATGCACTGCCGCTTCAGTCCACCATACCTATGTAGGCGAGAGCCGCCGAATTCTAGCCTCGCCGTGTACTGGCCTCAGTACTGACGCTCCTCTTTTTCCTTTGCCCTTTGTCGGCACCCCTTTTGTTTTAGCAGGTTTGAGATCGCCGTTGTTAGCAGGGTTACCCTTCCGGCTTGGCCTGGGCAGGGTTATGGACGCCATTGGTTATTCTTCAGGGCTCTTAGCCCCATTTGTATCTTGTCTATAGTCGGACGCTCTATCGTTTCAAGATGATTTGGATCTTTGTATATTATATCTGTATTCTTGACTCATGGAGTCGCTGATGTATATATCTGTTATGTGGGTCCCATCGAGGACTGATGTGTAATGGTATTACTTCGTTTTCCACCCGCACGAAAGTGCCTGGTGGGCGTCCTTGAATCGTTTCTATGCGGGTTTGGCGGGAATCGCTAAAACCTGCATAGGGCTGATTTGAAGGTGTTACATACACTTGCCGACCTCAAGATCGAGTGGAAGTCCGAGCGCCGCAACTCAGCAGCGCATCCGTACCCGCACACACGTTCAAGCCACCGGACAACCTCCACCTCCTCGCTCCAGTGATCCAGTGGAAGCAGCAACTCCTTCTAGACGAAATTCCACCGGGAACATGTATCTCGCTAATCCGAGACCATGGGGGAATAATTCTAGAGGGGGAGAGAGATCCTTCACAAGGAGGTGTGTGGAAGAAGGAGGAAGAGGGTGGCCTTTTATAGGAGGAGGGGGGTTGCCCCTCCTCTCCCTGGCCGGCGCATGGGGGGGGGGGTGCCCCATCACCTCCTCCATTCATGTGGTCGTAACCCCTCCACATTAAAATGCCTCTTCACATTCCCTTTTAAAGTCCCCACTTTAAATGCATTAAAATTCTCCAAGTTTAATGCTCTCTCATTTAATAAAACTCTTTTATTAAATTTATTCAGAATTTTTTTAATTACTTTAATTAACAAACATTCGCATATAACCCCATGCAATATTTCAATATCACATGCAGAACCACTTTCTGCAATTTCACCCGAAACAATTTTCGGTTTCTATCGAAACAATTCCTGCGCTTTGCAATTCTTTCGTATGAAACATATGTGCTCCAAAATGGTGTCCGGTAACCCTTAAGTGTGTCACCCTACGGTTCGCGAATAATGCAGACATGATTGAGACTCCTCTCAGATCAATAGTCAGAAGCGGGACCTAGAGATCCATACTGACTCCTGCATATTCAACGATGACTTCTATGATTGTGAGAACCTTTAACGCTTGTAATTTAATCCCTTTGTCTCTTGATATAATACCTGTCCGAGATTCAATCATCGGTATCCAAATACCTAGTTTGATCTCGTTACCGACATGCACTCTTTTCTCGTTCCCGTGATATAACATTCTAGTGATCACATCACTTGCTTGCAAGCTATCTCAATGTGATATCACCGAGAGGGCCCAGAGTATATCTATGCGTCATCGGGATTGAAAAATTCCACTCTTGATCCATGAGCCTCAACATAACACCTTCGTAGCACTGAACCCATCTTTATAGTCACCCTGTTATGGTGCGACGTTTGATGTTATCAAGATACTCTTTAGGTGTTAGCAATTAACATGATCTCATGGTCTAAGGATAAAGATTACTTCGTATGATGTTATAGCAATATAAACATAATGACTTGATCGTAATGCTATACTTCAGATGAATGTTCATCACATCATTTCACAAATGCTGTGACCTTGTTATTAACAACATCCAATGTCCATGATCAGGAAACCTTGATCATCTTGTTAATCAACAAGCTAGTCTATAAGAGAGGCATAACTAGGAACCCTTTTTGTTTATTAAAAACACATGCATTGATGTTTCTGATCAATACAATTATAGCATGCAAAATAAACATCTATCATATATAAGGAATACATAATAACAACTTTATTATTGCCTCTCAGGGCATATTTCCTTCAACTAGGACACCGTTTTCCAGAATAGTGGAGAGAGTTGTAGACCTACTGGGAATCATACATACGGATGTATGTGGACCAATGAGTGTCTCAACACGCAATGGTTATCGTTACTTTGTTACCTTTAGCGACGACTTAAGAAGATATGGATATATCTACTTAATGAAGCACAAGTCTGAAACCTTTGAAAAGTTCAAGGAATTTCAGAAAGAAGTAGAGAATCAACTTAACATGAGAATCAAGAATATTCGATCGGATCAAGGAGGCGAGTATTTGAGTTATGAGTTTAACATGCACTTGAAGGACTGTGGGATTATCCCACAGCTTACGCCATCCGGAACACCATAGCGTAATGGTGTGTCGGAACATCGTAACCGAACCCTATTAGATAGTGTGCGGTCCATGATGTCTTTAACTGATTTGTCTATGTCTTTTTGGGGATACACGTTAGAAACCGCTGCTTTTATTTTAAACCGAGCCCCATCCAAATCTGTGGAGACAACCCCATATGAGATATGGTATGGACAGAAGCCAAAGTTGTCATTTCTGAAAGTTTGGGGTTGTGAGGCTTACGTTAAGAAACTACAGCCTGACAAACTCGAACCCAAATTGGAAAAATGTATCTTTGTGGGATATCCAAGGGAAACTATTGGGTATACTTTCTACAACCAAGCCGAAGGCAAAATGTTTGTCGCAGAAACCGGCACCTTTCTCGAGAAAGAGTTTCTTGCTAAAGGAGTGAGTGGAAGGAAAATTGAGTTAGATGAAATTGTTGACCCTTCTCTCCAAATTCCGAGTAGCACAACGGAAGCTTTTCCGAAACCTCTCTCCAACATGGAGGAACATCCCATTTATGATAATCAAAACAACGATGTCGAGACTCCTGAGGTTCGCAGGTCTACAAGAATTCGTGCCACTCCTAATTGGTACAGTAGCCTTGTAATGTCTATCATCCTAGATGAACAGGAAGATCCTACAAACTACAAAGAAGCAATGGATAGTGCTGACTCTGAGAAATGGCTAGAAGCCATGAAATCTGAAATATGATCCATGCATGAGAACCAAGTTTGGACTTTGGTAGATCTTCCTGAAGGCCGCAAGGCCGTGGAAAATAAATGGATCTTTAAGAAAAAGACAGATGCGAATGGTTATGTGACCATTCACAAAGCTCGACTTGTCACAAAGGGGTTTCGACAAATTCAAGGAGTTGATTACGACGAGACTTACTCTCCTGTAGTGATGCCTAAGGCTGTCCAGATTTTAATAGCAATTGCTGCACATTTCGACTATGAAATTTGGCAGATGGATGTCAAGACCGCATTCCTCAATGGTCACCTTGATGAAGAGTTGTATATGATGCAACCAGAAGGTTTTTTTGATCCTAAGGATGCTGGAAAGGTATGCAAGCTTCAACGGTCCATTTATGGATTGAAGCAAGCATCTCTGAGCTGGAACCAACGTTTTGATCAAGTGATCAAGAGTTTTGGATTTTTCCAAAATCAACAAGGGTTCTGTGTTTACAAGAAAGCGAGTGGGAGCTCAGTTGTTTTCTTAGTAGTATATGTGGATGACATATTACTCATGGGAAACGATGTGGATCTTATGAAAAGCGTGAAATCATATTTGAGTAACCAATTTTCCATGAAGGATCTAGGTGAAGCTACATACATATTAGGGATCAAGATCTATAGAGATAGATCAAGGCACTTAATTGCATTAAGTCAAAGTACTTACATCAAAAAGAATTTGAAGAGGTTCAAAATGGAAAACACTAAAAGGGGTTTTGTACCAATGATGAAGAATTGCAAAATGAGTATGACTCAATGTCCTGTAACAGATGATGATAGAGAAAAGATATCTTACATCCCATATGCCTTTGCCATAGGATCTATCATGTATGCAATGTTAAGTACGCGACCTGATGTGGCATTGGCTCTAAGTTTGACGAGCCGATACCAAAGTAATCCAGGACCGGATCACTTGACAGCTGTAAAGAATATCCTAAAGTATCTGAAAAGAACAAAGGATATGTTCCTAATCTATGGAGGAAGTGATGAAGCTCTAAACGTAACGGGTTACGTGGATGCGAGCTGGAACTCAGATCATGATGACTCGAAGTCTCAAACATGATTTTTGTTCCTAGTGAATGGTGGGGCGGTAAGCTAGAAGAGTAAGAAGCAGCCGGTGGTGGCGCAATCTTCAATGGAGCCTGAATACATTGCTGCGGCTAATGCAGCAAATGAAGCTGTTTGGCTAAGGAATTTCATCATCGAACTGAGAGTTTTTCTAAATGCACAAGACCCTGTGACGATCTATTGTGATAACACGGGAGCTATTGCAAACACAAAGGAACCAAGGACTCATTCCACAGCCAAACACATCAAGCTTAGATTTGATGTCATCCGACAGAACGTTGACGAAGGTGAAGTCAATATTTGCAAAGTAGATATGGAACTGAAGATGGTAGATCCTTTGACTAAAGATCTACATCAGGAAAAGCACGAACAACACCGAGATTCCATTGGTGTTAGGTTCCTGCCTATTGTAAACTAGTTTTATTTGTACTCTAGTGCAAGTGGGAGACTGAAGGAATTCCACCCTAGAGGCAAATAATAAAGTGTATTATTTGATATATCTCCTATATGTTCATAATACGTTTCATGTTGTGCTATAACTGTTTTAATGCGAAACGTTAATACGCGTGTGGTATGTAAACAAACTGTGCCACAAGTTACTTCTAGCGAACTAGTTCATTGGTCACGAGGATGGTCTAGGTTTCAAGATCATGAGCATTTATGCCGATTGACAATGGGGTCATGTTATTAGTTGAATAACATGATAGACAAACATCCAACCGTTATATCTTGAATGAGATATAGTTACAAAGTTCACCATTGATGATAAAACACAGAGAACTTCGTAACCTGATCCTTTGACTGTGAGGTAATGCAAATCACCATTTCGAGGAAGCTTAGATGGTTATCAAGAATCATCTCGTAACAGGGTGATCAAAAAGGTGTCACTCAGGATTTCCAAAGGGATGTGTAGAGGACTACATATCAAGACCATGATTTGTCTAGTCCATGTAATGAACAGATACATGTGGCCATCCCGGTGACGTTGCATTAATGAAGCTTGCAAGCATGTGACTTGTCACGGAATGCAATGACATGAGAACGAGTAAACAAGTTCATTGGTAACGAGACCGAACTAAGGTATGGGGAGACTGAAGATCAAGTCTCGAAAGAATTAGGTATCATATGACAAAGGGAACGAGAAACGACTATCTCACGGTTCGAGCAATTGTATTCGTGAAATGCACGGGGGTGATGTCTACGCACTTCTGTTCTTGTAGACAGTTGTTGGGCCTCCAAGTGCAGATGTTTGTAGAACAACAACAAGTTTTCCCTTAAGTGGATCACCCAAGGTTTATCAAACTCAGGGAGGAAGTGGTCAAAGGTATCCCCTCTCAAGCAACCCTGCAATCAAGATACAAGAAGTCTCTTGTGTCCCCAACACACCCAATACACTTGTCAGGTGTATAGGTGCACTAGTTCGGCAAAGAGATAGTAAAATACAAGTGGTATGGATATAAGACAATGGTGACAGAAAATACTTTGATGGCGTGGAAGAGACTAAAGGAAAACTAAAATAAAGATGGAAGCAAGCAAACATGTAACAGATCTAGTTGCAAACGGTGTTTCAGTGCTTAGAAACAAGGCCTAGGGATCATACTTTCACTAGTGAACACTCTCATATAAATATATCATCTTCATGATACTATGCTGAACTACTCTCCGGTTGGACACTCGAATCGTTGGTAGGGCTATAACAGCACACCTTAAAGTAAGTCTTTCCCATCTAGAAAACCCCACACTGTCACCTTGAGCACTAGATGGTTCCAACAAACACCACAATTTCATAGAAACATCCAACTCCAAATATAACTCATAACAAGTATTTGTAATCTCTAGCCTAAGTGCCACCATGGTGAGCACGCCGTCACTTTCACACACATGGGGAGAGCAGAGATATAATAAAGCACTTGAGTAGCAAGGTAGATCTACTTGATTACAAAGCTCATGATCACAATATGATCATGCATAGAGAGAGAGATGAACACATAGCTACCGGTAGAACCCTTAGCCTCGAGAGAGAACTACTCCCTCCTCATCATGGGAATTAGCAATGGTGATGGAGATGGTGGTGAAGATCGATGGAGATGGCCCCAGGGGCACTTCCCCGTCTCGGCAGGGTGCCGGAACAGAGACTTTATGTCCCCCGAATCTCCCCTTTGGTGGCGGCAGCGCAGCGGAACTTTTCGTGGATTTCTGATTGACGACTTAGGGTTTTGGCTTCGGGAGGCTTCTTATAGGCCAGAGGGCAAGGTCAGTAGGCGGCCAGGGGCCACTCCATGCCCTGGAGCGGCCTAGGTGGACCCATGCCTAGGGGTGGTGTGGCCACCCTATGGCCCCTCTCCGACTCTCCTTCTGGCTCCGTGAGTCTTCCGGGAAAATAGTAACTTTGGCTTTTGTCCCGTCCAATTCTGAGAATATTCATTTTCTGACTTCCTGGAACCAAAAACAGCAGAAAATAGGCAACTGGTACTATGGCATCTTGTTAATAGGTTAGTCCAAGAAATCATATGAAAAGTACTCCAAAGTTGGAACAAAACACAAGAAAGTAGATAAAACCAAGCATGGAACATCAAAAATTATAGATACATTTGCAATGTATCAACATCCCCAAGCTTAACTCCTGCTCGTCCTCGAGTAGGTAAGTGATAAAAAGAAAGAATGATTTTTGAGGTGACATGCACCATCATAAACTTGATCAAAGTATTTGTAAAACATTCAAAGATGGGATCATAGTAGTTCAATCATAACATGAAAGACAAAGTTCTAGCAATAAGCATAGAAACTATGATGCAACATGAAAAGGCACAAACAAAAGATTCATGAATAACAATGCTTTGCAAGACGTTTGCTTGTTTCACATAAAGAAAACATGGCATAATAGCATTCAGCTTAGAGTAGCAAATATAAATGCATAGGACACCTTCAAAGTTCATAAGAGTGACTAGATACAATAGTTTAAAACAAGAAATATCAAGTTATGCATCAATCAACTAGTCTTGGGACAATGCACATAGAACTAAGAATGGCCACTATGATCTCAAAGTAGGTGCATAAAGATAGAAGGTGGAGACTCAATATAATGGTGGAAGAAAGGCCTTTATAAAAGGAAGTAGGGATTCAAGTCTCATAAAGAGCTTCCAAAAATCATGGTACTTATAGCTTTCAGCTCTCATTGCCCCTATCATAAGCATCTTGAAGTAATTAAGGTTAAAGTGAACAAACTATGGTGTACATGCTTGACGAAGTATAAGTCAGAAATCTCATGTCCCTTGTATACGAGGGACGCTCCTCATGCTACTCAAGTTTAGTCACCGGTAAGTTCTTGTCATCGTAAGTACATGTGTATCATAGAGAACCGCCAACGGGGTACCCCTTGCCCGATGATACGGAAGAATCCCCATATCAAAATGACAAGGCAAGCAGACAACGAGCATCTCAGCAATCTTCTTATTTACCATGGGAATATGGTGCTTTTTTCTCTCTTTCCTATTTTCATAATCTCTTTTTTTTCTTTTCTTTTTTTTCTCAATATAGGACTCTTTTTTATAAGAAGAATGCTTCATAGACAGCTCATAATGGTTACGCTGCAGGTTTCCACCATGTCAGCATGGATTAGACCAGCCGCCCAGGCGTTTCTCTAATACATATACATAACTCCATGGACTTACAAGCTCCCCTTTCATTTCACACCGACGACATCCATATACAAAAGAGCACGATATCAACTAGGTACAAGTACCAAGTGCAATGTTCAAAGCGTTCCACATGAAAGCATGGTTCTGCTAATTCCCAACAAATAAGTGCAAGCATATACAACATAGAAGACACAATGGTTCAAGTTTATTAAGGGCAAGAAAAGTAAAGTGTGCCATCAAGTTTGTGAGAGCTTTAATCACTAGTTTTGTCATAACAACTTTAATTTGGAAGGTAAACAAAAGCATGAATATACTTGGAATAGCATAAGCTAGTAGGTAGGTATGGTGGACTCTTTGGAATAACTTGGTTTAGGGAGTTGGATGCATGAGTGGAACTCATACTTTGTTGTCGAGGCTAGCAAAATACTGGGACCGACAAACTAAGAGAGCAATAATGGCCATAATCATGCAGAGCGACAAAACATCATTGATCAAAGCATAAAGTGATACTACAAGTTGAAAACTAAAGGATCATAAAGGCTATGGTGACTTGAGATAGTCATAATATGGTGTGAGCATGTGCCAAGTCAACCCAAATAAAGCATCAAAGGAGAATACCACTATACTATGCTTTAATATGCTAAAACAACGCATGATTAATCCAAGGCACATTAAGCAATCTCAATTGTTTATAACAAGTTATGCTACAGCAAATAATACTAAGCATAAAGCCAAAACAATATCAAGCATGGCATGACAAAGCATGGTCCACAGTCAAAAAACAAGCTTTCTTTACCACTTAAGCATGAACTTTCCTACTCTTTTCCAATCCAAACCAAACTATTTGAAACAACTCACAAAGATGATAATAAATAAAGATCAGTGAGCTTGTCTCACAAATCCACAAAGAAGAACTAAAAAGTTCTAAGCTGAAAGCACGAGAAAACTAAGGCTAAACACGGTGCTAGCAAAAGAGAACACTCACAGAACAATAAGAATGAAAACTAGAGTGTTCTAGGCAATGAAAACTGAGCGTGTATCTCTCCAAAAGAAGTGTGTTGGGATCCAACCAACTTATTCAAGCAAACTAAGCAAACCAAGAAAACTAAAACTAAAAACGAAAACAAAGACGCTCCAAGAACAACACAACTGTGCATGAAACAATAAAAATGAAGTGTTTGGAAGAAACCTGAGATTTTTATTGATGAAGAAGGGGATGCCTTGGGCATCCCCAAGCTTTGACGCTTGTACTTCTTGGATATTTCTTGGCGTAACACGCGTGGAATCCCCAAGCTTGAGCTTTAGTCCATCCTTCATCTCATTACTCATTGCTTCCATACACCTGAAATTTTTCCTTCATACAAAACTTCACACAATCTTTATTAGCAACATTAGTGTACTCAAGATAATAAGTCTTTGGGTTCAGTTTCAACACCAAATAAACTTCCATTAGAACACTAGCTACTGCAGCACTTCCCTCAAAAAGCTCAATTCCCCAAAAGAACTCAAAAAGGAACCAACAAGAAGCAAATGCAAATAATGAAAGAAATCTGTCAAAACAGACAAGCAGGTAAAGACTGAATTTTTTCGAAGACCGTCTGTTGCTCCAATCGAAAAGTGTTGAACTAACGAAAGTTAGATAACAACCTGTGGCAGAAGCACAAAAATTCACGCCTCAAAAATACGTTCAGATATTACACGAATTTTTACGGTGAAGCACAGAAATCTGTTTCGGGACAGCAAATTTCCCAATCATTACTTCTCTCTCATTAGAGGTTACTCTTGGCGCAAAAAGCAAATACAAAGGATAAGGAGATGTTATTACAGAGGTAATAACTTCCAAGACTCATCTAAAACTTTCGGGTTATCTCCCAATAAGTACTTTTCTTTAACGCCTTTAAGTTAGGCATGATAGTTTGAGAAGATGCTCACATAAGAAATATGAATTGAAGTAAAAGAGAGCATCAAGAAGAAAATTCAAAACACATTTAAGTCTAACCCACTTCCTATGCAAAATAATCTTGTAAAGAAACAAGTCATGAAAGCACAAAGCAACAAGCATAGGAAAGCAAAACAAGTGCAATTTCAAGACTTTCAACATAAAGAGGGGAAACTTAATATTGTTGAGATGCATAAAACCATGTTTCCCTCTCTCATAATAACTTTCAGTAGCATCATGAATAAACTTAACAATATAACTATCACATAAAACATTCTTATCATGAGCCACATACATAAAATAATTATTACTCTCCACATAAGCATAGTCATTCTTATTAATTGTAGTGGGAGCAAATTCAAAAAATAGCTATTATTATTATTCTTATCACCATAATCATCAAATATAGGAGGCATATTGTAATTATAATTAATTTCCTCCTCAATAATAGGTGGACTGAAAATATCATACTCATCATTGTAATCATCATATATTGGAGGTTTGGTATCATCATAAGCAATAGAATAGCTATCTTCCAAAGCTGGGGAACTAAAAAGATCATTTTCATAAAAACTAGCTTACCCAAGCTTAGACTTTTCCATAGCATTAGCAATAATGGTGTCCAAAGAATTCATACTAACAACATTGCTATTAGCATGCAAATAAAGTTCCATAGGTTTTTTAATTTTCTCTTCAAACACTTCATGTCCTAATTCAAGATAAATACTATAAAGCTCTCTAATTTTGTTGTTGTTTTCCATTAAGCCTAAATAGTGAAAACAAGAAACAAAAAGACAAAATTGCAGAATCTAAAGGAAATAACTTCGAGTACACACACCAGAAAATAGGTGTTTGCCGTGGCAGGTTCTTCTTCTTTAATCCTCCGGTGTGAATACCTTTTACCTTACCTCCCCGGCAACGACACCAGAAAATAGCTTGATGTCTACGCACTTCTATTCTTGTAGACAGTTGTTGGGCCTCCAAGTGCAGAGGTTTGTAGAACAACAGCAAGTTTTCCCTTAAGTGGATCACCCAAGGTTTATCGAACTCAGGGAGGAAGTGATCAAAGGTATCCCCTCTCAAGCAACCCTGCAATCAAGATACAAGAAGTCTCTTGTGTCCCCAACACACCCAATACATTTGTCAGGTGTATAGGTGCACTAGTTCGGCAAAGAGATAGTAAAATACAAGTGGTATGGATATAAGACAATGGTGACAAAAAAATACTTTGATGGCGTGGAAGAGACTAAAGGAAAACTGAAATAAAGATGGAAGCAAGCAAACATGTAACAGATCTAGTTGCAAACGGTGTTTCAGTGCTTAGAAACAAGGACTAGGGATCATACTTTCACTAGTGAACACTCTCATATAAATATATCATCTTCATGATACTATGCTCAACTACTCTGCGGTTGGACACTCTAATCGTTGGTAGGGCTATAACAACACACCTTAAAGTAAGTCTTTCCCATCTAGAAAACCCCACACTGTCACCTTGAGCACTAGATGGTTTTAACAAACACCACAATTTCATAGAAACATCCAAATCCAAATATAACTCATAACAAGTATTTGTAATCTCTAGCCTAAGTGCCACCATGGTGAGCACGCTGTCACTTTCACACACATGGGGAGATTAGAGATATAATAAAGCACTTGAGTAGCAAGGTAGATCTACTTGATTACAAAGCTCATGATCACAATATGATCATGCATAGAGAGAGATGAACACATAGCTACCGGTAGAACCCTTAGCCTCGAGAGAGAACTACTCCCTCCTCATCATGGGAATCTGCAATGGTGATGGAGATCGATGGAGATGGCTCCAGGGGCACTTCCCCGTCCCGGCAGGGTGCCGGAACAGAGACTTTATGTCCCCCGAATCTCCCCTTTGGTGGCGGCGGCGCAGCGGAACTTTTCGTGGATTTATGATTGACGACTTAGGGTTTTGGCTTCGGGAGGCTTCTTATAGGCCAGAGGGCAAGGTTAGTGGGCGGCCAGGGGGCCCACACCATGCCCTGGCGTGGCCTAGGTGGACCCGTGCCCAGGGGTGGTGTGGCCACCCTATGGCCCCTCTCCGACTCTCCTTCTGGCTCCATGAGTCTTCCGGGAAAATAGTAACTTTGGATTTTGTCCCGTCCAATTCCGAGAATAATCATTTTCTGACTTCCTGGAACCAAAAATAGCAGAAAACACGCAACTGGCATTGTGGCATCTTGTTGATAGGTTAGTCCAAGAAATCATATGAAAAGTACTCCAAAGTTGGAACAAAACACAAGAAAGTAGATAAAACCAAGCATGGAACATCAAAAATTATAGATACATTTGCAATGTATCAGGGGGTCACATGGCTGTCCAGGTCCCTCTGTTGATCATTGATGTGAGAGTAGTCTCAATCATGTCCGGAGTGTTTCTGAACCAAAGGATGTCACGCTTAAGGGTAGGGACGCTTAGGGTAGATGAGGTATCGTAGGAGAAATAGAAAGAGAGAAACCAGAATAGTTCTGGGTAACATCCGATGAAGATCAGAAGGGGTCCGGAAGGTGTTCTAGAGTAAAGGGATAATATAATATGTGTATTTGAATGTTAATTGGAGAATTAATATTAAATACATATTTTATTTTATTATTAAAGGCATCATAATGCTAATGGGCCTCACCTGAAAGAAGGCCCCATAGGTGAACCCTGTGGAGATTTTGACGGAGGTGTGAATGCCCCATATCACAGAGGGGAGCTCTTCGACCCAGCATCCAGGGGTTTGCTCGAGCGGCACCTGAAGTCGCGGCTTGAGGCCGTGGAGGACGCTTTGGTTGGCGCGCTCTGCTTGGCCGTTCGACTCCGGGTGGGCGACTGAGGAGAGGTCGAGCCTTATGCCGAGCTCCTCGCAGAAATCTGCCATGGCACCTTTGGCGAAGTTGGTGCCATTGTCCATTATGATGTTGTGCGGGTAGCCGTACCGGCAGATGATCTCGTGGAGGAACTTGGTAGCGGTCTTGTCATCGCACTTCTTGATCGTCTTGGCCTCGACCCACTTGGTGAACTTGTCGACTGCTACCAGGAGGTAGGTGAAGCCAAATGGGGCCTTGTTGAACGAGTCGACCATGTCGATGCCCCATACGGCGAATGGCCAGGTGATGCGGATGGTCTTGAGTGGAACCAGGGATCTGCGTCTGGTTGGCGTACTTCTAGCACCCGACACATCGTTGGACGATGTCGACGGCATCAGCGTGCGCGGTTAGCTAGTAGAAGTTGTGTCGCATGGCCTTGGCGACTAGTGACCTAGCGCCAGCGTGATGGCCATAGTCGCCAGCATGGATGTCTTGGAGGATCTTGCATCCTTCTTCTGGTTGTACGCAGCGCTAGAATACGCCAGTCACGCTACGTTTGTTGATCTCATCTTTGATGATTATGAAGGATTTGCAGCGGCACATGATCATTCGCGCCTCCGTCTCATCAGCGGGAAGGACCTTGTGCTCGAGGAAAGTGATGTACGGAGCGGTCCAGTCATTGGGCTCCGTGATCATGGCGACCAGGGCGGGCTCAGGCTGCAGGGGTATTCCGATGTCGATCTCCTTGGGCGGGGAGATCGAAGTCTTGTGGATGATGTCGAGGAAGACACCCGCGGGTGGTGTTTGACGGGTCGATCCAATGCGGGAGAGAGCGTCAGCCTGCTCGTTGTTCCACCTGTCGATCCATTCGACTGGAGTAGCCGGTGAAGTGACCCCCAGCTGGTCCACCGCTTGGCAGTATGCTATCATGGTGGGGGATGAAGGAGTTATGCCCTAGAGGCAAATAATAAACTGTATTTTTTTATATATCTCCTATATGTTCATAATACGTTTCATGCTGTGCTATAACTATGTTAATGCGAAACGTTAATACACATGTGGTATGTAAACAAACCGTGTCTCTAGTTACCTCTAGTGAACTAGTTCATTGGTCATGAGGATGGTCTGGGTTTCAAGATCATGGGCATTTATGCCGATTTACAATGGGGTCATGTTATTAGTTGAATAACATGATAGACAAACATCCGACCGTTATATCTTGAATGAGATCTAGTTACAAAGTTTACCATTGATGATAAAACACAGAGAACCTCGCAAGCTGATCCTTTGACTGTGAGGTAATGCAAATCACCATTCTGGAGGAAGCTTAGATGGTTATCAAGAATCATCTCGTAACAGGGTGATCAAAAAGGTGCCACTCAGGTTTTCCAAAGGGATGCGTCGAGGAGTACATATCAAGACTAGGATTTGTCTAGTCCATGTAACGGATAGATACATGTGGCCATCTCGGTGACGTTGCATTAATGAAGCTTGCAAGCATGTGACTTGGTCATGGAATGCAACGACATGAGAACGAGTAAACAAGTTCATTGGTAATGAGACCGAACTAAGGTATGGGGATACTGAAGATCAAGTGTCAAATGAATTAGGTATCATATGACAAAGGGAACGGGAAACGACTATCTCACGGTTCGAGCGATTGTATTCGTGAAATGCACGGGGGTCACATGGCTATCCAAGTCCCTCTATTGATCATTGATGTGAGAGTAGTCTCAATCATGTCCGGAGTGTTTCCAAACCGAAGGATGTCACGCTTAAGGGTAGGGACGCTTAGGGTAGATGAGGTATCGTAGGAGAAATAGAAAGAGAGAAACCAAAATAGTTCCGGGTAACATCCGATGAAGATCGGAAGTGGTCCAAAAGGTGTTCCGAGTAAAGGAATAAGATAATATGTGTATTTGAATGTTAATTGGAGAATTAATATTAAATACATATTTTATTTTATTATTAAAGGCATCATAATGCTAATGGGCCTCACCCAAAAGGAGGCCCAATAGGGCATGGCTCCTAGGGAGAGGGGACCGACCGGCCTAGGCTTGGTGGGCCGCCCCAATGGGGCCCACCTAGGGCCGGCGGCTGCCCCTAGGTGGCCTACGGGTGTAGGGATTAGTCCCCACCGCATGGCCACTGGGTGGGCGCCCCCCTCATACTATATATAGGGGTCACCCCTCCCCCTTTGGAATCATCCCATTCCCTCTCATTCTCTCTCTCATCCATTGAGGACTTCTCCATAATATTGGGGAGGACCTCGTGAGTGAGTTCTCCACCTTCACACCACCGTCGTGTGATCTGCGATCTGGCATCTACTTCTTCCGCTACTCGGCTGGATCGGAGTCCGGTTGACGTCTCCTACACCGGACGTGTGTCGAACTTCGGAGGCACCACACTTGGGGTGCTGCTCGTCTTCATCAATATATGCCTTCCTGCATAAGGCGTGCCTCGGTCTTCAAAGGTATGAATACCGCATCCCTTCTTCGTTACTTATGTCTACATAGTATAGATCCTGGTATTAGTGTTCGAGTAGATAGAATTTTTTTTGTTTTCTGCTATGGAACCCTTCAAGGGAGATAACGTCGTAGGTCCCGTCGACTAGGTCGGAATCGCCGTAGCACCGTAAGCGATTGGCGTTCATCTCCTTGGCAGCCTGCATGCCGTGGAGGAGGGCCTCGTACTCGGCCATGTTGTTGGTGCATGGAATGAAGTTGAGGTGTAGCACATAGTGGAGTTTGTCGCCTTTGGGGGAGGTGAGTACAATCCCGGCCCCCACGCCGTCCGCATTCTTAGACCCGTCGAAGTGGAGCGACTAGTAATGGAGATAGGGCAACTTCTTTGGCTGCTATGCTTCTTCCTAGTCGGCAAGGAAATCGGCCAAGGCTTGCGACTTGATCGCTTTGCATGGCTCGTACTTGATTTTGTGGACGCCGATTTCGATGGTCCACTTGGCGACTCGCCTAGTCGCCTCACGGTTGCGGATGATGCCCTGAAGTGGCGCGAAGGAGACGACCGTGATGGGGTGCTCCTGGAAGTAGTGCGTGAGTCGTCGTTGGGCTTTGAAGACCGCATACACCAGTTTCTGGTACCGCGGGTAGTGCTGCCTTGAGTCTGTTAGGACCTCACTGATGTAGTACATGGCGCTTCTTGCCCTCTTCTGGTCGCTCGACGACCATCACGGTGCTGACGACTCGAGTGGAGGCCACGATGTAGACGAGCATTGGTTCTTTGTCGACTGGGGCGGCGAGCTGTGGTGCTGTGAGCAACACTTCCTTGAGCGCTTTGAGCGCATTGTCCGCCTCTTCGTTCCATTGGAACGTAGGGTTCTTGCGCAACAGGCGGTGGAGGGGCATCGACTTCTCACCAAGCCGGGGAATGAAGCAATTGAGAGCCGCGACTCGCCCGACCAGTTTCTGGACGTCGCGCAGGCACTCGGGTTTCCCGAGCCGCGCGATGGTGTCGATCTTGGTGGTCTTTGCCTCAATGTAGGAGGTGTAACCTCTTGAGGGTCGACTCGATCATAGGCTGTAGGAGGTGTAACCTCTTGAACGTGTCCAGATACAGGATGTTGATAGAGCTTCCGCCGTCCATCAATGTCTTGGGTAGCCCGTAGTCGGCCAGTTTGGGCCTGACCACCAGGGCGACTAGCCCTGGATATTCGATCATGGGCACGTGATCTTGGCGACTCCAGGTGATGCTTTGCTCGGACCAGTTGAGGAAGCGAGGAATGTCGACCTGGGCCACCGCATTGATAGTGACTACGCAAGCGAGCACCTTCTTCTCTCATTTGGTGTCGAGCCCGGTGAAGGTGTGTAGCGAGCCGACTGCGTTGCCTGAATCCGTCGGCATTGCCATTGTCCCTTGGCGGGTTGTTGTTGGGGTCCTCTCTTGCTCACCTTGCCTTCTCAATCTCCTTCAGAGAATGGCAGTCTATGGTGGTGTGAGTGGCATGCTGTCGTGGTGGTGGCACGACAGATGCCATGGATAGGCTAAAGATGGGGCCAATGAGTGCTAGGGGAATCCAGGGAGGGAGAGCGTGGTGATTCCACGCACGGAAGTTCTTGTATATTCTCTATCAATGGTGTTTACAAGTGCTCCTGAGGCTCTCAACAAGAAGGAGACGGTGTCTCTTACTCCCTGTCAACTAGCCCTAGAGTTCTTTCTTATACAGAGAATGATTGATCGATCGGCCAGCCTCTTCTAGGGAGGCCCCGATGCTCCTTATATAGGGAAGCCCGGGTTACAATTCTAGGGCACAGGTGGCAGCATATTCTATGAATATGCTCCTTTCCTAAAGCAGATGCTTCTTTATTCCCTTTAACGGCTCGTCCGGACTTTGGACATAACCCATGGTGTAATCCTAGTCTTTTGGCGTCACCAGACACGGGTTGCGTCATCCGGCTTTGCCTGCGTCACCTTGGTCGCCCCTAACACGTTGGTCATCTTCCTTACTTTACTCAGCTCATGCTACAGCTAATAAAGCCACCTTTTGACCAGCGGGGGATTCCTTCTCTTGGAAGCTAAGATAACCCGGCTAGCATATAGCTAATCCGGCTTACCAAGTTACCTGCAAAACAAATAGACAGGGCCGGCATAAATCCTATGCCGGCCAGACCATTGTCAAGGAGATGCTCCATGGGCCGGGTCACGCCGTGATTCGGCCTGCCTTGAGGTGACCCGGTTAGCACTTGCTTTTGACCGTGCCGTACCCTGGCTAACTCGGCCCTTATACTCTAGCGTTACCCTACCCGGGGTATGCACCCAACATTAGTCCTCGAAGCTGGTGCGGTCTTAGCAACTTTTAGTTGTTAAGGCCACAGCAGGTTCCCATATCCGGATCATTTACTCCTTAGGCCGAGTTACCTCTTAGCCTAGAGTTTCTCATCTTGCGACCCTTTGCTCATTCCGAGTTATTCTCGTTGGCTACCTCTTTTGATCGCTTATCCGGGTTACTTTTCCTTCTCTTGTACGCTTATCCAGATCCTACATGGAGGGTAATCATCATTTTGCCTCATTTTAAGGGCTACACGCATTTAATGCGCCGGTTACTATCGTAATGTCAGGAATAACTGATGTAAACGTCTCTTCACTGCTGCGTCTCGTTAACCGTAACGTTGCATCACATTGTGGGGTCATCTGCTTCTGTAGCCCCTCTTGTGGCCTTGCTCTGATTGGCTATCCTAGCCACATACACGCTCGTTAAGTGCGGCGTGTTTCCCGCAAAGGATCCCACGACGCGCGTGCATCGCGGTTAAGTAGGAGGCGTGGGGCGATTTCAGGGGAAGTTCCCCCATTTCCTCTGCTCTTCCCAGCCTCTCTCTCTCTTTCACAGCAACTCCGCCGCTGCCGCCAGTTTTCTGCTCGATGAGCGCCACCGCGACCGTGCTCCGACAGCATTTCGCGCCAGCGCCATCGTTCCCAGTGCTAATTTCCATCACGGGGCCTTGCGCTCCCGCTATCCTTCCTCCGGCTATCTCTACTCCGATTACTCTCTGGAAAGACCTCGAATCCACCATGTCTGAGGTGGAGGCAGCGGTGGTGCCGCAGCAGGAAGAAGGAGCAGAGGGCCGCGAGCGCGGCTGTTGGGATGGCTCCATCGTCCGCGAGGAGGACCTCGATTGGCTCCGCGTCACGCGGCGCATCCTCGTCGGTGCCGCCTGCCGCCTCGCCTCCGGTGAAGTCTCTCCTTCCCCCAAATCTGGGGAATATGTAGTTTTTCTATCGCATTTCCAGCGTG
This sequence comes from Avena eriantha, assembly GCA_910589775.1. NCBI lineage: Eukaryota > Viridiplantae > Streptophyta > Magnoliopsida > Poales > Poaceae > Avena > Avena eriantha. The sequence goes on along the minus strand of CAJUXJ010001803.1, from coordinate 23,508 downwards.
GCTTCGGCCTTCCCAGATCCGATTTTTTCTTTGATTTCATTTCTACATACAAGCTACAACCGCATCACCTCCCCACAAACGCTATCACTTCTCTATCCTCCTTTGCCTCTCGCATTGAGGGATACATCGGCCTCTGGCCAACCAAAGAACTTTGGATTAAGTTATTTGGTTTGCGGAGGAACGTGGTTCCGGATAAGGAGCGTGCCCCGGAGAACAAGCACTTGACTCAGTGCGGCGCCGCCTCCATTTGTCCCCGGAAGCAGTCCGAGTTCCCCCGGGTCACCGGACTCGAATCTTGCAAGTGTTTGGCCTGGACTTTCTTTTATGTCCGGAACACCACTAAGGACGACCTGATCCGGCTGCTCCCCTTCAGACTTGGCCCTCCTGACACATCACTTTGGCAGAGCATTCCGAAGCGGCCCACGGCCCTGGCAAATCAAGTAGAGCGCCGGATCAAGGACCTGCTCAAGGAGAAACTCCGGGGGGAGGACATCATGATCACTTTCCTCCACAGCCGGGTCTCCCTTCTCCAGAAGCGAGCCCACAAGATCTGCTATCTTAGCGGCCTTCTTGACCCTCACCGGACTTCTTCCATCGAGCTAGATAACTCGGCGTTTTACCGCTAGGTTAAGTCCATATTCAATGTGGAGAAGGAGTTCTCCGTGGATTGGGAGTGGGGACTCGAGCCCTTCACCCGTGTCAACCCCCCTCCAAAGGTAAATTAACCCTTCTCTATTTTCTGAATCTTCTTTGTATGTTGGTTTCCTTTTGTAACTTGGCAATTATTGTCTCTCAGAAATTCCTCCAGCAACCACTAGAGGATGGCGAGGTGCTGGCGAGCAAGTGATTGGAGGACCGCACCGAGGAGGACGAGGAGGAGCCTGATCTGGAGGCCTTCCTGCCTACCCCGGACATCGTTAGACGCAACGCTGGTAAGGCCTCTTCTCTAAGGCATTAGCCAGACGATGATGACTCGGACGTTGAGGTCCTTGAGGTATTTGATCCGGTTCTCATCTCTTACTCGTACCTGGCTTATGTTTGAATGTTTAGCTAACCCGGATGATCAGGTCCATGAGGTTCCTCCCCTTGCCACTGGTGGCCCGGCCCCTGCTCCATCCCAGAAGTGCGCAGCTACCTCAGCCGCAACTTCGGAGGTGCCGCCGCCCAAGAAGAGGCAAAAGAAGTACGGGGTTAAACCCTCGGCCGAGCCTGCCGCCAAGAGCATGGTTTCGAGGGCGCCCAAACCTTGGGCTCCTCCTACCGTGGATGAGTAAGTTCTTTAATACTGTTCTTGGGATTTTTTCCTTTGCTTTCCTTTGTTTCTTATTGATTCTTCTTTTTGACTTAGTGCTTTTTCTTTCTCACAGATCCTAGGGACATCCCTTAGAGCAGCACTAGCATTGCCTCCCCACTCCGGAGCAGTCCCTCTCCCTCCCGCAACGATGATTATCGCCCGCTAAACCCTATTCAAGAGGGCTCCATGGCTGCGCCTGACCAGAGCCCACCTTGCCAAGAGGAGGGCAATGTTGGCGCGGGGGGGGGGGGGGGGGGGGGGTAGTGGGCCGGATCAGGATATGGCGATGCCGGATCTCCCCAGATCCTCGGCCTCAGCACCAAATTCTGAGGTGCCAGCTTCATCGGCGCCGCCTCTAGCATCTGCAGTACCAGCACCAGCACCAGCACCAGCACCAGCACATGCAGCACCAGCAGCAGCAGTACTAGCACCAGCACCAGCACCAACAACATCAACAATAGCAAGAGCCTCCAAGCCTCCCAAGGGAAAAGCCCCATCGGCTCCCTCCAGGTCTACCCCTTCCGTGGTAGATATCTTTCAGTCAATTCCTCCACCCTCATCCGACAAAGCCAATAAGACCTCCGGGTCAGCAAAAGTAACTTCATCCGGGTCTACTGCTTCCGGATCAGAGGGCAGCCAACAGCTGGTTTTGCATACCAGCCCCGCTGCAGCTCAATCCGCCAGGCGAGAGGCCCACGCGAAGGGCCTTGTGGCGAGCTATTGTCTGAGCGGTGAAAGCTACAGTCCGATACTCCTTGAGTATGTGAAGAACTGGAATAACGCAGAATTCGTCGACCCTCAAGACGATCTGCCAAAGAAGTTCGGCCCAGCCGAGTTTAGCGCCCAGATGAACTCCGCTACCAAGGCTATCTCCTTAGTAGGCCGGATGATGGAGGTAATTCTTTTTCTTTGTTGTTGATGTTTTGCATAACTGGGCACTTGTAGATATAGCCCCTAGTCCCCGAGCCTCCGGGGGAATAACTTGTTATTCGGTCAGATGCTTCTCGTAGAACTTAGCTTTTGTTCATAATGACATCAAATTTTAGTAGATTTTGAGCCAGGTCTAGTTCCCTTGGCCCGTATGTTATGTACTTCGAATATCCACACATCTAGAGTCGGGTTAAGTTCCACTTGGCCAGGGTTTTGTAGACTTCCAATATCTACACACCTAGAGCCGGGTTAAGTTCCACTTGGACTAGATCTTGTAGGCTTCAAATATCTACACACCTAGTGTCGGGTTAAGTTCCACTTGGCTCGGATATTGTAGACTTCGAATATCTACACACCTAGATCCAGGTTAAGTTCCACTTGGCCCGGATCTTGTAGACTTCGAATATCTACACACCTAGAGTCGGGTTAAGTTCCACTTGGCCCGGATCTTGTAGACTTCGAATATCTACACACCTAGAGTCGGGTTAAGTTCCACTTGACCCGGATCTTGTAGACTTCGAATTATTTTTACCTTGCCTTTGAACTTTGTCTTTTCCTTTCTTATTTCAGATTACCACTAACCGCCGAACCGCTGAGTTCCAGCGCCTGCTAGACTCCTACAAAGACATTTGCGCCCGTTACGGTAGAATCTTGGTGGAGTATCAGAAGAGGGGTAAATTTCCATTCTTCCTCTTCCTTGTTCATTCAAACTTCTTAGGACCTATATGAATTTGTTGTCCAAATCATGTAGCCGAGGTTGAAGCCGAGAAGATAATCATGAGGAAAAATCTTGAAGAAATCAAAGGTAAACTTATCCCCTTCACATGATCGTTGTATTTTCCTTGCTTTATCCGGTGGACACTCATACTTTGGGTCCTCCGGATCATGTTGTAGTTGCTCTCGAGGACAGTGTCACCATGCCTAAAATGATGACTCACTTCCTTGAACAAGCAGGTAATCATGATGCTCAACTGAAAAAGAAAGATGCAGAGATAGCTCGACTCCAACAGTAGGACTCGGAGATCACTCGGCTGAATGCCGAAATTCAAAGGCTTAGGAGCTCCCATCAGTCCGAGCTAGATAAGGCCGACCAGGAGTTTGCCGAGGAGAAAGAGCGTTTAACTGCGCAAATCTCCAAGGACAAGAGCCTACTGAAGGAAGCTGACGTCAAGCTTATGTCAGTGACCACCGAATACGAGAAACTCTAGGCCCATAGTGCCAATGTTGATTCCGAGCTTCAGCGACTCCTCTTCCAAATTGCACGTAAGTTTTCTTCCCTTGCTTGATCTTCTACCTTCCGGATTTGGTCCTTTTGTTCACTATTTTTCTTCTTATCCTTACGCAAATTTCCTAGAGAGCGATACGCTCGCTGCCTCTACCGTACGCCAGTCCCGCGAACAGCGTGGAATTCCTGCTGCCCCTCGTGCCGAGCCAATCCCTTATACCACAGAAGATCTCCTGGCGAGTCTCACCGCTCGTCTTGAGGTAGTAAAGAATCATGGCGCGGATATCATCCCGGCGGCAACATGGATGTTCAGCTGCCTCTGGCCCAGTGAAACCATTCCCAAGAAAGGCTCGGCTTTCATAGCCAAGTTAATGGAGTGTGACACGCAGCTGCATCTGTGGCGCAAATCGGCCACACGGGATGGGGCCGACATTGCTCTGAAATTTGTGCTCTCGTGGTACGAAGGAATTGATCTAGAACTGCTCACTCGCATGCGCACCGGGTCTAAGTGGTGCGAGGATCCGAAGTGGATTGCGCCGCCAAGCCTGTGCTAACAAGCTCATCTAGCACTCCTTCCGCCACGCTTGGAATGAGGGGCCGAGTTATCTTGATGTTGCTGATGAAGAAATTGTCTCTGGAGCTGAAGATGATGAAGGGAGTGAAAGCGAAGGCTCCGAACTGGGTGAGGAAACTAAAGACCCAGAGGATAGCTAGGTTAACCCGGAGGAAGAAGCCGAAGCTAGCACTCCTCCCCCACACTCCGGAGTACCTCCCTCCTCGACAGATGATTGTCCTGCAGCTCCTGCTCCTTGAAAAACACTTGTCACATTTATCAGATCACCGGAATGCCGAGCGTAGCTGTATTAAAATACTTTGGTTTAGTTGCGCCACAATTTTATGTTTTGAACTAAGTTTTATTGCCGGATTATCGTGGGCGAAGTCCCCGAGTTTCATTTTCTTGTTCTCCCAATTTTTGACTTGGCTCGCGTCTACCTTGATTCGGTTTTTCGACTTATGAGTTCGAGGTTCAAAACATTGACTTAACAATACTTGAAACCTTGATATTAGCTCAAAATGATTCGGCATTTTAGTGAATATAACAAACTAAGGGTTAGTCAAAAAACCTATGTCGGCCCGCTTAAGTTCTTTCCCTTAGTCGTTTTTCATGTGCCTTGCCATTCCAAACTTGTTCTCTTGCTTGCCATGAAGCCAATTCTTGTTGGACAGCAGCAAAGTCAAAGAGTTAGGTTTTTGGTGCTCACACATTACTAATCCAACTAAGATATAAGCGACTTAACCCAGCCGACACAAAAACACGAAAACAAGAGACAAGTATTATAGCAGTCCCCGAGTCTCTGCTTGGGGCGGCAAAGTTTTTATTGATAAGCTCATCGCCGACATACATACCGACATACGAGTAGTTCGGATACATTCACCTCTTAGGTGTAGAAAAGACGAAGCAGTGCTACGTTCCACGGTCTTTTGGATTCTTCTCCGGACCTGTCCACCTTGTTCTTTCGCTGGGGCTGTGCATCAATAAGATAGTAGGAATCATTGCGCAAAGCTTTGCTCACAATGAAAGGTTCTACCCATGGAGGGGATAACTTATGCATGCCAACAGTGTGCTGTATTGGCCGTAGCACCAAATCACCTTCCTGGACAACTCGGGGGTTTACTTTCCGGCTATGATAGCGTCGGAGATTTTGCTAATATATGGCGGATCTGCACAAGGTCAGTTCTCTCACTTCTTCCAGCAGATCAACATCATTTTGCCAGGCTTCGTGCACTTCGGCTTTTGTGTATTGGGTGACTCTTGGCGAATCATGCTCTATGTCAGCTGGTAATACAGCTTTTGCCCCATATACCATAAAGAATGGTGTATAGCCTGTTGATCAATTCAGAGTTGTTCTTAAACTCCACAGTACCGCTGGTAGTTCTTCTATCCAGCACCCCGCTGATCTTTGCAGCGTCTCTATGAGCCGGGGTTTTATCCCGGACAATACCAGTCCGTTGGATCTTTCCACTTGCCCGTTCGATGCGGGGTGGGCGACTGAGGTGACATCTAACCGAATCTTCTTTTCTCAGCAGAACCTCGTGAATGCTCCTTCGGCGAAATTTATTCCATTATCAGTTATGATGCTATGGGGATAGCCATACCTTAGGATTATATCTTTGAGGAATCTTACTACTATTGCCCCATTGATACATTGCAAATGTATCTATAATTTTTGATGTTCCATGCTTGGTTTTATCCACTTTCTTGTGTTTTGTTCCAACTTTAGAGTACTTTTATTATGATTTCTTGGACTAACCTATTAACAAGAGCCACAGTGCCAGCTGCCTGTTTTCTGCTGTTTTTGGTTCCAGGAAAGTCAGAAAATGAATATTCTCAGAATTGGACGGGACAAAAGCGAAAATTCCTATTTTTCCGGAAGGGATCAAGTGCCAGAATTCGAGACAGAGAGGGACCAGGGGGCCACCACACCACCTGGCCACACGGCCCAGCCTGGCCCGCGCCAGGGGGTGGTGAGGCCAGCCCTGGCACCCATTCGGCCTCTCCTTCTACCTATATATTGCCCTCGGGACTAAAACCCTAAGTACCCGATCAAAAATCCACGAAAGAGTTTGTAGCCGCCGTCATCTCCATCCCAAGATCGGGAGGGATCTGAAGCTCTTCCCGGCACCCTGACGAAGAGGGGAATTCACCATGGAGGGTTTCTTCATCACCATGCAAGCCTCCGATGTGATGCGTGAGTAGTTCATCCTTGGACTACGGATCCATGTAGTAGCTAGATGGCTGGTTTCTCCTCCTTTGTGCTTTCATGTTTAGATCTTGTGAGCTTCGTTCATGATCAAGATCATCTATTTGTAATTCATACATGTTGTGTTTGCGGGGATCCGATGGATATTGAGATGCTATTTCAAATTGATTATTGATTCTATCATGTCTTTGTTATTTGAGATCTTGCATGCTTTCCGTTGTTAGTAGCTATCTTGGCCAAGTAGATGCTAGCAACTCCAAGAGTTAGTATTTATGCTCGATAGTGGGTTCATGCCTCTGGTAATCTGGGGAAGTGACAGAAATCTCTAAGGTACTAGATGTGTTGTTGCTACTAGGGAGAAAACAACAATCCTTTGTTCATAGAACAATCGTATTGTTTACTTTACACGCAGTTTGTAAAGCAATAATCTGTTGCTTGCAACTTAATACTGGAGGGGGTTCGGATGATAACCGGAAGGTGGATTATTAGTCATAGATGCAGTTGGATGGCAGTCTATGTATTATGTTGTAACGCCCAATCAAGTCTCAAAGGAGTCAAGATGATTAGTATATGCATGTATTGCTTTCTCGGTGTTTGTCAATTGCCCCGCTGTAATTTGTTCACCCAGCATGTTATCTATCTAAGGAGAGCCACCTCTAGTGAACTATGGATCTCGGTCCTTTTCTTTACATACAATCTATAAACTATTTTTGCTTTGTGTTTACTTTCTGCAAACTTTTACTTCTTTCCATTCGATATGTTTAATCCTTTGTTTTTTGCAAAACATGGTGAGATTGACAACCTCATCGCAAGTTGGGGACAAAGTTCTGTGGTTGTGTTGTGCAGGTCTCCACATTGCTACTAGCACCGGTAGTGCAGCCTGCCAAAGCTCAGCTAGTAACACCTTTGGGGTGTTTCCTTGCTCCTACTGGTTCGATTAAACCTTGGTTTCATAACTGAGGGAAACTTGCTGCTGTGCTCATCATACCTTCCTCTTGGGGTTCCCAATGAGCTCTACATCAACCACGGTCCATCAAACTTTTTCGGGCGCCGTGCATTGAGCCATCAAGCATTTTTCTGGCGCCGTTGCCGGGGAGTCCCTTATAACCAATATCTTTACTTTGTTATTTTTGTTTTTCTTAGTTTCTTTTTGCTTTGTTTGCTTGTTTTGTTCTTCAAAAACACAAAAAATTAGTTTACTTGTTTGTTTTCTTATTTCAAAAACACAAAAAAAATTTAGTTCCTATCCTAGTTGCCTTTATGTCTAGCCTTGCTCCAGTCACTATGTCCCCCGAGGAAATGATTTTCACTTTTAAACAAGGAACTGAGGAAAGCTTTAAGGAAGCTTGGTCTAGAATCTCTGATCTACATGAAAAAACTGAGCCTAAAATGACGCAAAGCTTGTTCCTTAGCAGTTTTTACCTTGGGATTGCTCTTTGCTATAGATATGCCCTAGATGCTATTGTGGGAGGAGATTTCCTCCAATGTAATGAGGATGATGCTATTAATGCTATAAAGAAATTGATCCTCACATACAACATGCCTAGCAAAACTGATATTTCCTTCGCAAAAATATTTTCTAGGTTGGACACTCTTGAGGCTAACACTACTAGATTAAGGGTGCTATAATATGCTTAGGGAGCATCACGATTATATTCCAATAAACTCTGAACCATCAAAGTGGTTCCCTATAGTAAAGATAGAGATAAACACTGAAACTTTTCAAGCTCGCTGTGACATCATGTCTGAATTTTGCCTTATGTCCAAAGATATTTATAAATCTCTGAATACTTGGGGGCTCATTGAGGGAGGAAAGGAAATATCTCTTACTAATAAAACTACCATATTACCTCTTGGAATAGCTGAAGGATTGTTTACAAAGATCCTTGGGAAAACGATTTCTATTGATTATCTCGTTATTGAATGTGCAGGAAAAGGACAAATTACACTTGGCAGGTCCCTATTAGAACTCCTTGGAGCAATAATAGATGTGGGAAAGGGGACCATGCACCTTTCTTCTCCACCAAACAATCACATTTTCCCAAAGGTTAAGAATAAAAATAAGAGAGGTAAGGGCAAGAAAGTTGGTTTTAATGCTTCTTCATTTGAGAACACTTGATTCTTTCTTTGCTTCTTATGCCTAACTTAAAGGCGTTAACGAAAAGTACTTGTTGGGAGATAACCCAAGAGTTTTAGATGAGTATTGGAAGTTATTACCTCTGTAATAAACTCTCCTTATCCTTTTTTTTTGCTTTTTGTGCCAAGCGTAACCTCTAATGAGAGAGAAGTAATGATTGGGAAAGTTGTTGTCCCGAAACAGATTTTTGTGCTTCACCGTAAACATTCCTGAGAGAGCTCTGTATGTCGGATTGAGCTGTAATTTTTTTTGCTTCTGCCCAGGTTGTTATCTAACTTTTGTTAGTTCAACACGTTTTGATTTGAGCAACAGAAGGTCTTCGAAAAAATTCGTCTTTACCTCCTAGTCTGTTTTGACAGATTTTTGCCATTTTCTGCATTTGCTTCTTGTTGGTTCCTTCTTGAGTTCTTTTGGGGAATTGAGATTTTTGAGGGAAGTGCTATAGTAGCTAGTGTTCTAATGGAAGTTTATTTGGTGTTAGAACTGAACCTTGAGACTTATTTATCTTAAGTGCACTAATGTTGGTAATGAGATTGTGTGAAGTTTTGTATGAAGGAAAATTTTCAGGTGTATGGAAGGAATGAGTAATGAGATGAAGGATGGACTAAAGCTCAAGATTGGGGATGCCACGCGTGTCACCCCAAGAAATATCCAAGAAGTACAAGCGTCAAAGCTTGAGGATGCCTGGGCATCCCCTTCTTCATCAATAAAAATCCCAGGTTTGTTCCAAACGCTTCATTCTTATTGTTTCATGCACAGTTGTGTTTTTCTTGGAGCGTCTTCTTTTTTGTTTTCATTTTGGTTTTAGTTTGCTTGGTTTGCTTAGTTTTCTGAATAAATTGGTTGGAGCCCCTCTTTCATACTTTGGTTTGGTTTGGAAAAGAGTAGGAAAGTTCATACTTATGTGGTAAAAAGAGCTCGTTTTTTACTGTGGCCTATGCTTTGTCATGCCATGCTTGATATTGTTTTGGCTTTATGCTTAGTATTCTTTGCTGTAGCATGACTTGTTATAAACAATTGAGTATGCTTAATGTGCCTTGGATGAATCATGCGTTGTTTTAGCATATTAAAGCATAGTATAGTGGTATTCTCCTTTGATGCTTTATTTGGGTTGACTTGGCGCATGCTCACACCATGTTATGACTATCTCAAGTCACCATAGCCTTTGTGATCCTTTAGTTGTTAACTTGTAGTATCACTTTATGCTTTTATCAATGATATTTTGTCGCTCTACATGATTATGGCCATTATTGCTCTCTTAGTTTGTCGCTCCCAGTCTTTTGCTAGCCTCCACCACAAAGTATGAGTTCCACTCATGCATCCAACTCCCTAAACAAAGTTATTCCAAAGAGTCCACCATACCTACCTACTAGCTTATGCTATTCCAAGTATATTCATGCTTTTGTTTACCTTCCACTTGTTATGAGAAAACTAGTGATTAAGGCTCTCACGGACTTGATGGCACACTTTACTTTATTGCCTCTAATAAACTTGAACCATTGGGTCCTTCTTTGTTGCGTATATGCTTGCGCTTTATAAGTTGAAATTAGCAGAACCATGTTTCATGGGGAACGCTTTCAACATTGCACTTATACTTTGTACCCCGTTGATATCATGTTCTTTTGCTTACGGATCTGGCGGTGTGAAATAAAAGTGGAACTTGTAAGATCATGGAGTTTTTATGTGTGTTAGAGAAACGCCTGCGCCGCTAGCGTAAGCCATGCCTAATCATGGTGGAAACTTGCAGCATCACCATAATGAGCACTCTATGAAGCATCCTCAATAAAATCCTATGCAAATAGCAAATAAAAAGATCGCTAAGATGCTCATTGTCTGCTTGCCTTGTCATTTTGATTATCGGAAAGCTCCCATATCATGTGCAAGGGGTACCCCGTTGGCGGTTCTTAATGATACACATATACTTACAATGACAAGAGCTTACTCATGACTGAAGTTGAGTAGCATGAGGATCGGTCTTCGTAAGTAAGGGGCATGATATTTCGGTTTATAACTTGTCAAGCATATCCTCTTAGTTGTGTCACTTTAACCTTAATCACCTTCAAGATGCTTATGATAGGGGCAATGAGAACTGAAAGCTATAAGTACCATAATGTTTTGGAAGCTCTTTATGAGACTTGAATCCCTGCTTCCTTCTATGAAGGCCTTTCTTCCACCATTATATTGAGCCTCCACCTTCCATCTTTATACACCTACTTTGAGAGCATAGTGGCCATTCTTAGTTCTATGTGCATTGTCCCAAGACTAGTTGATTGATGCATACTTTGATATTGCTTGTTTGAAACTATTGTATCTAGTCACTCTTATGAACTTTGATGCATACTTTGATATTGCACGAGAGACAATAATCTAGTTCACATAGTGATAAATCTAACACCCATGGAGTTCTGGTGTTGATCATGTTTTTCCCTAGGGAGAGCTTTAGTCAACGGATCTGCTACATTTAGGTCCGTGTGTACTTTATAAATATTTATATCTCCATCCTTGACATGCTCGTGGATGGAGTGAAACCGGCGCTTAATATGCTTGGAATTCTTGTGAGACCTTGGTTCCTTGGCGTTGGCTATGGCTCCATTGTTGTCACAATAGATCACCATCGGGTCCAATGCCCTAAGAACCACACCTAGTTCCGTAATGAACTCCTTCATCCAAACCGCTTCCTGTGCCGCTTCTGAAGCAGCAACATATTCCGCCTCCGTCGTTGATCCAGCCAGCACATGTTGTTTGGAACTCCTCCAACCAACTGCTGCTCCGTTCAAGAGAATTACGTATCTGGATTGAGACTTAGAGTCATCCAGATCGGTGTCAAAGCTGGCATCGACATAACACTTAACGACTAGCTCTTCTTCACCTCCATTTATAAGAAACATATCCCTAGTTCTTCTCAAGTACTTGAGGATGTTCTTGACCGTTATCCTGTTTTCGGAACCTGGATCAGATTGGTACCTACTAGTCAAACTAATAGCATGTGCCACATCCGGTCTTGTACATAGCATGGCATACATAATAGAGCCTATGGCCGAGGCATGGGGGATCTTATCCATTATCTCTCTTTCTTCCGCCGTAGCCGGACTTTGAGTCTTACTCAATGTCTTGCCTTGCAACATAGGTAAGAACCCCTTATTACTTCCGTCCATATTAAACTTCTTTAATATCTTATCAAGGTATGTACTCCGCGATAGCCCGATTAGGCGCCTTGATCTATCTCTATAGGTTTTAATGCCTAATATATATGACGCTTCACCAAGGTCTTTCATTGAAAATTTGCTGTTTAGATAACTTTTAAAACTGTTTAAAAGATCTATATCATTTCCAATCAATAATATGTCATCCACATATAATATCAGAAATGCCACATTGCTCCCACTCACTTTCTTGTAAATACAAGCATCTCCATAAGTTTGGACAAATCCAAACTCTTTGATCACCTCATCAAAGCGGAGATTCCAACTTCGGGATGCTTGCTTCAGTCCATAGATGGATCGCTGAAGTTTGCATACCTTATTAGCATCCTTAGGATCGACAAAACCCTTAGGTTGTATCATATACAACTCTTCTTCAATATTACCATTGAGGAACGCAGTTTTCACATCCATCTGCCATATTTCATAATCGAAATATGCAGCAATTGTTAACATAATCCTAACCGATTTAAGCATCGCTACGGGAGAGAATGTCTCATCATAGTCAACTCCTTGAATTTGTCGAAACCCCTTTGCGACAAGTCGAGCCTTATAGATGGTCACATTACCATCAGCATCAGTTTTTCTTTTGAAAATCCATTTATTCTCAACAGCCTTTCGATCGTGAGGTAAGTCCACCAAGGTCCAAACTTGGTTCTCGTACATGGATTCCATCTCGGATTTCATGGCTTCTAGCCATTTGTTGGAATCCAGGCTCATCATCACTTCTTCATACGTCGTAGGGTCATCTATTTCATCAACCATGAAATTCATAACAAGATTGCCTTACAGTTCAAGAACTGCACGTGTCCTGCTTGACCCGCGAGGTTCGGTAGTGTCCTCTTTTGGAGTTTCATGATCAATATCATTAGCTCTCTCTTCATTAGGTGGAGTCAACTCCGAAACAACTTCCGGTGCTGCGCTACTCGCCATTTCATGAAGAGAAGGTTCAATAACCTCTTCGAGTTCTACCTTCCGACTACTCACACCTTTCGCGAGAAACTCCTTCTGAAGAAAGGATCCATTCTTGGCAACAAAAACCTTGCCCTCGGATCTGTGATAGAAGGTATACCCAATCGTTTCCTTAGGGTATCCTATGAAGACGCATTTTTCCTCTTTGGGTTCGAGTTTATCCGGCTGAAGTTTCTTCACATAAACATCGCATCCCCAAACTTTAAGAAATGACAGCTTAGGTTTGTTTCCAAACCATAATTCATACGGTGTTGTTTCAACGGATTTAGATGGTGCCCGATTTAAAGTGAATGCAGCTGTTTCCAGTGCATAACCCCAAAATGACAGTGGCAAGTTAGTCAGAGACATCATAGATCGAACCATATCCAATAAAGTACGATTACGACGTTCCGACACACCATTACGCTGTGGTGTTCCGGCAGGCGTGAGTTGTGAAACTATTCCACACTCTTTCATGTGTGTGCTAAACTCGTAACTTAGATACTCACCTCCACGGTCAGACCGAAGAAATTTGATCTTTCTATTACGATGATTTTCCACTTCATTCTGAAATTCCTTGAACTTTTCAAATGTTTCAGACTTGTGTTTCATCAAATAGATATACCCGTATCTACTCCAATAATCCGTGAAAGTAACAAAATAACGATATCCACCTCGCGCCGACACACTCATTGGTCCACACACATCAGTATGTATGATTTCTAATAAATCTGCCGCCCGTTCCATTGAACCGAAAAACGGCGTTCTAGTCATCTTGCCCATAAGGCATGTCTCACATGTATCAAATGATTCAAATCAAGTGATTCCAAAAGTCCATCAGAATGGAGTTTCTTCATGCGTTTAATGCCAATATGACCTAGACGGCAGTGCCACATATATGTGGATATATCATCATCAAGTTTAATATTTTTAGCATCAACATTATGAATGTGCGTAATATTACTATCGAGATCCAATAGAAATAAACCATTGAACACAGGTGCATGACCATAAAAGATATTATCCATATAAATCGAACAACCATTGTTTTCAGATTTAAACGAATAACCACTTTGCATCAAACATGATCTGGATACAATATTCATGCTAAGTGGAGGCACCAAATAACAATTATTTAGGTTTATAACTAATCCCGATGGCATATGGAGAGGTAGCGTCCCGAAGGCGATCACATCAACTCTTGATCCATTGCCGACCCGCATCGTGACCTCATCCCTTGCTAGTTGTCGCTTGTTCCGTAGCCCCTGAATCGAGTTACATATATTAACAACCAATCCCGTATCAAATACCTAGGTTCTACTGCGAGTACTAGTCAAGTACGCATCAATAACATGTATATCATATATACCTTTGTTTGCCTTGCCAGACTTCTTGTCCGCCAAATACTTGGGGCAATTGCGCTTCCAATGGCCAGTCCCCTTGCAATAGTAACACTCGGTGTCAGACTTAGGGCCAGCTCGGGGTTTCTTTTCAGGCGTGGCAACAGATTTGCCACCCTTCTTTCCCTTGTGCTTGCCTTTCTTGTCCTTCTTGAAACCGGTGGTCCTATTGATCATCAACACTTGATGTTTTTTCCTAATCTCCACTTCTGTAGTCTTACGCATTGACAGAAGCTCGGGAAGAGAATTCTTCATGCCCTGCATATTATAGTTCATCACGAAGCTCTTGTAGCTAGGTGGAAGATATTGGAGAACACGATGTATGCCTAAGTCAATGGGAATCGTTATTCCCAAGGACACAAGCTTATCGGCGTACCCAGACATTTTGAGTACATGCTCACTAACGGAGTTGTTCTCCTCCATCATGTAGCTAAATAACTTTTCAGTAGCATTATAACTCTCTACGGCAGCATGGGTATCGAAAATCATTTTCAATTCTCCCATGGTATCAAAGGCATTGCCATTTTCGAAACGCTTTCGAAGTTCTGGCTCTAGCCCATACAGTATGCCACAATGAACTAAGTTGTGGTCCTCCTGACGAGTCACATAGACATTCTTTTCCTCGTCAGGGGCATCAGGAGCTAGTGGGGGGCCTAGCGGCGCATGTAGCACATATTGCTTTTGTGAAGCAGTGAGGAGAATCCTCAAATTCATAGCCCAGTTGGTGAAGTTGCTACCATTCGCAACAAGTTTCTCTTTCTCCATGAACATATTGAAATTAAAAGCAGGTGGTGCCATCTACAATAGAATTTGTAAAGTTTACTTAGACTAAGTTTATGATATATTGAGTTCAACTAATCCAACTTACTAATGAACTCCCACTCAAAAACGACATCCCTCGTGTCCTTTTGGTGATTATATGAACCAAATCCACTACACCAAGTCCGATCATCACGTGAGTCGGTGTAGCTTCAAAGGCGAGCATCTATATGGGCATCATATCAACCATATGACTCATGCTTAACCTTTCGGTCCGTGTTCCGAGGCCATGTCTGTACATGCTAGGCTCGCCAAGTAAGAACCTTAGTACTCGCGTGTGTAAAACTGTCTTACACCCATAGTATGGAAGCGTAGAGTCGAGTACACCTGATCATCACGTGATGTCTCGAAACACGATCCATAGAACGGTGCATACTTAAGGAAGAACACATTTTATCTTGATATCTAAATGAGGGATCATCTTACAATACTACCAAAAGCGCCAAACTAGCAATATAAGATGCTAACATCTAATGTGTAAAGTGAGAGGATATGGTCCATGCATTTGATCCCTATCATTTGCATCGTGGTATGATCTCTATCATTCCTTTGTGTGTAAGGCTAAGGTCTATGGAACTTACACGTTGAATGTGTTGTAAGACTATCTATCATACATCGACTTACAACAATACCATATCAATACACTAGCCCAGCAACGATCTAAACTAGATGCCTCTAATTTATCAATTGCAAGTTTTACGTGGCTTAGGGCTTTCGGAGGTAGAACCGTTCTTACCTACAAACATGAACCACAACAAGGATAACCAAGTTATTAGCAACTTGTTGTAAATCAGATATTGACTATAGTAGGAGAGACAGACACCCGCCAGCCACTTATGCAAAACTAGTTGCATGTCAGTCGTGGAACCGGTCTCATGTACGATGACATGTAAGGTTGGTCCGGGTCGCTTCATCCCACTATGCCACCAATATCCAAAATACATAGAAGATGCAATAACATGATCATCATCACCCACATATAAACATATGTGTACTACCCGTGCAAAGCACCTACGCATAGATCATGATCTCATACCATTGTTGGGTCCCCAGCATAGAAAACAAAAAATTTCCTACGGTGTGAACTACACGCCAAGATCTATCTACTAGATACAAAGCAACGGGTGGACATACATCCAACGAGAACTTACCCTCGAAGACAATGAGTTTTGTTAACGAGTAGGAACTCGTGGTTGATGTAGTCGTACACTGTGGCGCCCCGCCAAAACCACTACTAGAAAATCGCGTTGTTTTTGTGCATTGCATCATCATGACCGCATGCTCATGTCATCATGCCACCTTGCATTTGAGCATCGTCATGTCATCTTGCATTTGTTTGCATCAAACTATTTTCGAAAAGTCTGTTTTTGTTTTCTAAATGCCCCGTTATTATTTCACATCAAAACCCGGGCATCCGGAATATTTTGTTTTGTCTGTCAACGGTTTTCAAAAGCCCCGTTTTAAACAATAGAACTTTTAAATTATTTTTAGGAGGCAGCCAGCCAGGCCCGCAAGCCTGACCAACCACCTCCAAGCCCTAAACTAAAACCTAGTCTAATCCTAAATCTACCCCACCCTAATCTACCCAGCCCCCTCCACATCACCATAGCCACTCACAGCTCGCCACATCCCCTGGCCCAAAATTCCACCCAATCAGCAGCCGCCACCTCACCCCACCAGCCCCCCAGCAGCCCCATGAGCGGACACACGCGCCGCCATTTATCCCGCTCGCGCGTGGCCCCGCCGCCACCTGGGCGCCCGCCCCCGCGCGACCCCCCCACCTAGCCCCTTTTTCCCAAGCCACCCCGCGCCAGCTCCCACCGCCCACGCCTCACGCCCCACCACATGCCCGACCCGACCACCTCCTCGGGGTCTTCCCCCTGGCCCCACCTACCGCCCCAGGGCCACCAACCCATGCCGCCTGCCCTCTTTCTCCCCTTGCGCGATGGACACGCACGCCACCACCAACGCGACTCCTTCCCCGCTCCCATCCGCGTTGCCGCCTCCCCGCCGGTGTGCCGCCCCCGCCTCTCACCTTCCTCGCGAGAACGACTCCCGCTGCCACCGTCTTCTCCGCCATCGACCGCCACCACGGGGTCCCCTCCTCGGCCGCTTCTCTGACCAGCCCCGGAGCTCTGCCGCCCTCGGCCGCGTCCGCCTCTCCCCCCTGCGCCGCACCCGTCCTCCTCGCCACCGCGGCCCCCCTTCTACTCTAGAGCCAACGACGCCCTCCGACCCCGCTTCCATCTCCTCCCCAGCACCTCGCCCGACCCCGCCGCCCGACCCTGCCGCCGCGCGGCCGTCCCGTCGCCGGCCGTCAGCGACCAAGCCCCACCACCGGTCCGCCCCCGATCGCCCCCTCTCCATCCCCGCCGCGGTGTTCTCCGCCACCGGCGCCCCGTCCCCGCGCCTTCTCCCCGCCGCCATGCCCGTCTACCCCGCGACCCCGTCGCCACCGGCATTCCCTCTGCCTCACCACCCCGCCGTCCCGCGCGCCGCCGGCCCCTGCCCTGCTGCCTTCCTCCCGGCATCGACGCTTCCCTCCCTGGCGCCCGAGTCCCTCGCCGTGGAGCCGGCCTCCGTCCTCCTCGAGCACGTCTCCACCGAGCGTTGCCTCTGTTTTGGTTAAGGCTAACAGGATGTCACGCTTTGGTGGTTTTTTCTGCAGGTGTCCATGACCAAGATGTGTTTCCTCTGTTGTTTTGTTCATCTCTCGTCCAGTTAGTCTGACGCGGCTAGGTGTAGCGAAGTGGAGAGGTTATCTTGCGACACTGAAGTTCTGCACAAGATCTTCGTCGACCGTGTGTATCGTGTAGCGCCAAGATCTTCTGCCATGTGCCGAAGCCTATCCAAGTTCGCCACACGGCCTTTCCGAGAACCCGTGCCATCCGAAAGTCTAGATCCGTGCCAACTCGAGATCGTCGACATGGATCCGCTAACCGAGACCCCGTACACGAAGGCTTCCGACGCGGAACACCAAGGTCTCCTTCCCGAAACGCGATGAACTTCTTCGTTAACGACAAGTACTTCACCCTGGACGCCAAGTCCGACACGAACCCGAAGATCGATTCGGAACGCCAAGGTCTTCTTCATGGATACGGATTCAAAGACCTCGATCCCTGAGTCCGAAGATCGAGACTGAACCTAGGCACGCCAAGCTCTCCTTCGCGGATCCGAAGGCCGATCCCGCCGGAACCGAACCCCACCGACCCCCGGTGAACACCAAGTTCGCTGAACCCTAATGTGATCCCCTAACCAAGACCCCTATTTTTATAAATAAATACCATCTATATGAATTGTTCCATATCAATTGAACCTACATGCACACATATTTTGTGGGTCCGGGTTGTATTGTCGATTCATCTAATAATTAAATATGGAGTCCATCTGCGGGATATCTTGGTCTTATTCCGGACTCCATGTAAATTGGTTTGTAGCGAACCGATGTAATGTTATGTCTTGTTAAGACAACATTTAAATTGCGGGGTAGATAAATAACTTGAACCATATAATTAATTGTCGGGACACTGGTTCCGCTTAATTTTGACTAGTTGCACCGCATCTGTGCCATGCCATGCACCATATCATAATCATGCCGGATCTTCTGCCATCGTATTAAATATTGCATTCGGTGTTTCTTCTAGTGTTTGCTTCTTCGCGGATTAGGCCAATGAGTTGATGCGAGTATCGACAAGTTCTCCGGATATGATCCTTCGGCAGTGTTTCCCAGGCGAGCATCTCTTCCCCTTCTACCTATTTTGCATTTATAGTCTTTATTTCCTCTTGTTGATCTATTGCTATCCGTGTCGCGATTCTTTAGTTCCCGTATACCAGTTATATCCCGAGCAGCCTCTATATTGCCTTGGACACCTCCTATTACCTATGTTTGGTAGATAGCTAGCCTTGCGAGTCGTAGTTGCTTGCTCAGGTGCGATCTTGTGTTGTTGAGTACCACAGTTGTTGGAATGCTGGCAGATGTTTATTGGTGGAGATGCTTATTGGTGGAGATGATCATGACTTTAATTACAACCATTAAAATGCTAGATATAACTAATGCAGAGGCATCGGTGGGCAATAGATGTTATTTGGTTCTTACACGCTCACTTGTGTCCCATAGGACCCCGAGTACTTGATACCTGTTCCTTGATTTTTCGCACTATCCACATCCGGGAGGCCTTATGGACCCCCCTGAGCCAGAGCTTGATTCATTTCTATTTCTTGGGGCCACAAAGTAGTTTGGGGCTTTATTACTATCCTGTACTTATGCCATGTTACTGCTTTATTTACGATTGTGCGTGGAGCACCTGTACTATTTAGGATCGTGACACGTTTTCACTGTATCGACAAGCCCAGCCACACTTTCTGGTTCCCAGTCATTTACAGCCGTCCAGACAAACCCTGGGTCTGTCCGGAGACTGGCCAACTTCGTTGCGGGTAGCTTAGTGGGGTAGCCCCCTGAAATATTGATGAATCCTGTGATCGCTTTGTCGTGAATGCCTCGTTGGGCTTTGAGTTGGTTTTTCCGAGGTTGATCGAGTGTGTGTTGCTATTTGTGCACCCCCTACAGGGTAAAACTTTCTGAAAGCCGTGTCCGCGGTTATGGACGACTTGGAGCACAGTATCTCGATCATAGACAAGCATAACTAAAGTAGTGCTATAAACTTGACTTAATATATGACTAGTAATCAGATTCAACTATAACAGAATGAATATTAAAAATGCCAACAGCTGGTGGATCTGGGTTGTTTGATATATAAGCCTAGTACGTATTGCAACTCCAATGGAATGTGATAAAAGTGTCAACAACTAGTTGGGTTTTGGGATTCCTCAGGACAATTATATCTGACTAGTAAATGTCCCAACTTCAATGGATTGGCGATTTAAAACTGCCCACTACTTATGCTTCAGGATTGACTCATGCTAGCTATATCTGATTAGTAATTGCTGCAACTATAATGGAATGAGTAAAATTGCCAACTGCATGAGTTCCTTGGTCCGACTTCCTCGTTTGGTCTCGAGGGGGAAAATACCAGGATGGGTTTGTTTGGTGCTAGCTTCAGGTTGGATTTGAATAGGTCTTTCTTATCCCTCTCTGATAACCACCAGTTGTATTGAGTCTCTATAGGTTGTTTAGTGCCGATGCACTGCCGCTTCAGTCCACCATACCTATGTAGGCGAGAGCCGCCGAATTCTAGCCTCGCCGTGTACTGGCCTCAGTACTGACGCTCCTCTTTTTTCCTTTGCCCTTTGTCGGCACCCCTTTTGTTTTAGAAGGTTTGAGATCGCCGTTGTTAGCAGGGTTACCCTTCGGCTTGGCCTGGGCAGGGTTATGGACGCCATTGGTTATTCTTCAGGGCTCTTAGCCCCATTTGTATCTTGTCTATAGTCGGACGCTCTATCGTTTCAAGATGATTTGGATCTTTGTATATTATATCTGTATTCTTGACTCATGGAGTCGCTGATGTATATATCTGTTATGTGGGTCCCATCGAGGACTGATGTGTAATGGTATTACTTCGTTTTCCACCCGCACGAAAGTGCCTGGTGGGCGTCCTTGAATCGTTTCTATGCGGGTTTGGCGGGGAATCGCTCTAAAACCTGCATAGGGCTGATTTGAAGGTGTTACATACACTTGCCGACCTCAAGATCGAGTGGAAGTCCGAGCGCCGCAACTCAGCAGCGCATCCGTACCCGCACACACGTTCAAGCCACCGGACAACCTCCACCTCCTCGCTCCAGTGATCCAGTGGAAAGCAGCAACTCCTTCTAGACGAAATTCCACCGAGAACATGTATCTCGCTAATCCGAGACCATGGGTGGAATAATTCTAGAGGGGGAGAGAGATCCTCACAAGGAGGTGTGTGGAAGAAGGAGGAAGAGGGTGGCCTTTTATAGGAGGAGGGGGGTTGCCCCTCCTCTCCCTGGCCGCGCGCATGGGGGGGGTTGCCCCATCACCTCCTCCCATTCATGTGGTCGTAACCCCTCCACCTTAAAATGCCTCTTCACATTCCCTTTTAAAGTCCCCACTTTAAATGCATTAAAATTCTCCAAGTTTAATGCTCTCTCATTTAATAAAACTCTTTTATTAACATTTATTCAGAATTTTTTTAATTACTTTAATTAACAAACATTCGCATATAACCCCATGCACTATTTCAATATCACATGCAGAACCACTTTCTGCAATTTCACCCGAACAATTTTCGGTTTCTATCGAAACAATTCCTGCGCTTTGCAATTCTTTCGTATGAAACATATGTGCTCCAAAATGGTGTCCGGTAACCCTTAAGTGTGTCACCCTACGGTTCGCGAATAATGCAGACATGATTGAGACTCCTCTCAGATCAATAGTCAGAAGCGGGACCTAGAGATCCATACTGACTCCTGCATATTCAACGATGACTTCTATGATTGTGAGAACCTTTAACGCTTGTAATTTAATCCCTTGTCTCTTGATATAATACCTGTCCGAGATTCAATCATCGGTATCCAAATACCTAGTTTGATCTCGTTACCGACATGCACTCTTTTCTCGTTCCCGTGATATAACATTCTAGTGATCACATCACTTGCTTGCAAGCTATCTCAATGTGATATCACCGAGAGGGCCCAGAGTATATCTATGCGTCATCGGGATTGAAAAATTCCACTCTTGATCCATGAGCCTCAACATAACACCTTCGTAGCACTGAACCCATCTTTATAGTCACCCTGTTATGGTGCGACGTTTGATGTTATCAAGATACTCTTTAGGTGTTAGCAATTAACATGATCTCCTGGTCTAAGGATAAAGATTACTTCGTCTGATGTTATAGCAATATAAACATAATGACTTGATCGTTAATGCTATACTTCAGATGAATGTTCATCACATCATTTCACAAATGCTGTGACTCCCTTGTATTAACAACATCCAATGTCCATGATCAGGAAACCTTGATCATCTTGTTAATCAACAAGCTAGTCTATAAGAGAGGCATAAACTAGGAACCCTTTTTGTTTATTAAAAACACATGCATTGATGTTTCTGATCAATACAATTATAGCATGCAAAATAAACATCTATCATATATAAGGAATACATAATAACAACTTTATTATTGCCTCTCAGGGCATATTTCCTTCAACTAGGACACCGTTTTCCAGAATAGTGGAGAGAGTTGTAGACCTACTGGGAATCATACATACGGATGTATGTGGACCAATGAGTGTCTCAACACGCAATGGTTATCGTTACTTTGTTACTTTAGCGACGACTTAAGAAGATATGGATATATCTACTTAATGAAGCACAAGTCTGAAACCTTTGAAAAGTTCAAGGAATTTCAGAAAGAAGTAGAGAATCAACTTAACATGAGAATCAAGAATATTCGATCGGATCAAGGAGGCGAGTATTTGAGTTATGAGTTTAACATGCACTTGAAGGACTGTGGGATTATCCCACAGCTTACGCCATCCGGAACACCATAGCGTAATGGTGTGTCGGAACATCGTAACCGAACCCTATTAGATAGTGTGCGGTCCATGATGTCTTTAACTGATTTGTCTATGTCTTTTTGGGGATACACGTTAGAAAACGCTGCTTTTATTTTAAACGAGCCCCATCCAAATCTGTGGAGACAACCCCATATGAGATATGGTATGGACAGAAGCCAAAGTTGTCATTTCTGAAAGTTTGGGGTTGTGAGGCTTACGTTAAGAAACTACAGCCTGACAAACTCGAACCCAAATTGGAAAAATGTTATTGTGGGGATATCCAAGGGAAACTATTGGGTATACTTTCTACAACCAAGCCGAAGGCAAAATGTTTGTCGCAGAAACCGGCACCTTTCTCGAGAAAGAGTTTCTTGCTAAAGGAGTGAGTGGAAGGAAAATTGAGTTAGATGAAATTGTTGACCCTTCTCTCCAAATTAGTAGCACAACGGAAGCTTTTCCGAAACCTCTCTCCACATGGAGGAACATCCCATTTATGATAATCAAAACAACGATGTCGAACTCCTGAGGTTCGCAGGTCTACAAGAATTCGTGCCACTCCTAATTGGTACAGTAGCCTTGTAATGTCTATCATCCTAGATGAACAGGAAGATCCTACAAAAGAACAAAACTACAAAGAAGCAATGGATAGTGCTGACTCTGAGAAATGGCTAGAAGCCATGAAATCTGAAATATGATCATGCATGAGAACCAAGTTTGGACTTGGTAGATCTTCCTGAAGGCCGCAAGGCCGTGGAAAATAAATGGATCTTTAAGAAAAAGACAGATGCGAATGGTTATGTGACCATTCACAAAGCTCGACTTGTCACAAAGGGGTTTCGACAAATTCAAGGAGTTGATTACGACGAGACTTACTCTCCTGTAGTGATGCCTAAGGCTGTCCAGATTTTAATAGCAATTGCTGCACATTTCGACTATGAATTTGGCAGATGGATGTCAAGACCGCATTCCTCAATGGTCACCTTGATGAAGAGTTGTATATGATGCAACCAGAAGGTTTTTTGATCCTAAGGATGCTGGAAAGGTATGCAAGCTTCAACGGTCCATTTATGGATTGAAGCAAGCATCTCTGAGCTGGAACCAACGTTTTGATCAAGTGATCAAGAGTTTTGGATTTTCCCAAATCAACAAGGGTTTGGTTACAAGAAAGCGAGTGGGAGCTCAGTTGTTTTCTTAGTAGTATATGTGGATGACATATTACTCATGGGAAACGATGTGGATCTTATGAAAAGCGTGAAATCATATTTGAGTAACCAATTTCATGAAGGATCTAGGTGAAGCTACATACATATTAGG